>MU217174.1:229542-240152 GCA_018584345.1 Thuja plicata | reverse complement strand
AAAATAGTTATGTAGTAGAGAAATATAGAAATGTATAAAGAGAGTTGTCAATATTTTCATGACATTTTCAAAATAAGAGAGTTATATATTTTGGAAGAATAGAACATTGTTCAAAATCAAAGAGTTTATTGTATTCCATGGTTGTAATATTTGTTTGAAGATAGTTTTGAGGAGATTTATTCTTGAAAAAAAAACTAGTTG
The DNA here is from genome assembly GCA_018584345.1 of Thuja plicata. Lineage (NCBI taxonomy): Eukaryota > Viridiplantae > Streptophyta > Pinopsida > Cupressales > Cupressaceae > Thuja > Thuja plicata. The sequence goes on along the minus strand of MU217174.1, from coordinate 239,951 downwards.
TTTAGATATTTTTTATTTTTTTCGTAATATAAGAATTAAGTTTGGATGTTTATAGGGAATTTTAAATGATAGGACCTTGCTACATAATTGTGTTTCCACAACTGTATATAATAAAGAAAATAGATTAGAAATAAAGTCAATGTACATTTGTTAATTAATTAATATACAAAATGATTGAATAAAAATGAAAATGTATTTATAAATAATTCATAAAATAAATGTATGATGTAAAAGATGATACTTTAATCATAATTATGTCACACTCTTGAAAGAGAGGTCAGAAGTTCATATCTTTTAGAAGTATGGTGTGAACGCTTCATTTAAAAGCACAATTAGTTGCATCTTACTGGAAGAATATGGTAGTCCCAAATTGCTATAAGTGGTGCCTTATCCTAATATTTTCCCACTTGACATTATAAAATGTAATTACATCCAAGAGATACATAAAATAAAATCAAGTACAATCAAGGGCCAAGGGATTCCCACACCAAGATAACTTATCTATGGTCACTGGCTTTGTGAGGGAATCTACAACATTATCCAAAGTGTCAAATATTTCAATCAAGATTCATCCACTCTCAATCATCTCTTGAACAAAGTGATACTGAACATCAATATGTTTAGTGCAAGGATGATACATAGGAGTTTGAGCCAAACATATTACATTCTTACTATCACATCCAATTTTCATTGTCTTGCAATCAAATTTAAAATCATTACGAGGTATTTTTAACAAAATTTCCTCCATGGAGACGTGTAGCATCCAAATACCATGCTTCTATGGTGGATAATGCAATTGCAGGATTTATTTTAGTCATCCAACTCACTGCACCTCCAAACAAAGTAAACACATAGCCACTAGTGTATTTACGACTATCCCAGTCACCTTCCTAGTTTGTATCAACAAAACCCTGTTACTCCAAATAAGCATTGAAGGTTATTATTAGTATTCAAGCACTCAAATGGACAGTCGGTAATAGAGTCACAAATAGGACATTCAATATAATCACCAAAGTAAAGAGTTAACTGAGAGCACTGATCACACATAGAGTTAACTGAGTGCAGTGATTATCGAACAGTCAAAATTTACCGAGAAGTAGTGTACACCAAGATACACAGTACAACTGAACAACAGTATAATATAGATACATAGACAACACCGAGCACTAAGAGACATCATTGACCGAGTGGACCAGAGGCCACATAAAATTTTTTTATGGCACATCAATCTAGGTAACAACTTTTTTCCAACCTAGATAATGATTTACAATGATCGAGGAGAACATTAATTACATATTCACAGCATTAATTGTTTATATCTCCTATGTTTAGATGATCAAGATAAATTATGTACACCATTGATCTTAGGTTAGGGATGTTATTTTAAAACCCTAATTAGGTCAAGGAGTTTGATATATATAATGTATAGATGCCATTTTGTAATGTATGTTGATCAAGCAATGATCAAGTAGCTACCATACTATGGACATCAGAGAACAAACAAGGGTTTTAAGAAATACACTACATTACAGTAATCAATTTTCAGAACACAGGCAAGGCTACCGAGAAGAACATAGAAGATGGTATTATCATTCACATTGAGGTGATATATTTTATATACACTTAAAGGATCTGTATCAACAATAGTGAGATTGTATTTGTTCAGATCACAATTCTGTTACTTTCTAATGATTGTAATATACCCCAAAATCTCCTAACAGAGTAGACTTAACCGTCTTTATGTAAATCTCTTAACCAAGTGCACACATACTTTGTGTAGCTAAATCCTCTCACAAGGTAGATCTAATCGATCTCATTGTTATTCCTAACAGGGTAAGATCATCAAAAGTGATCAATCTTTGTAAGCTTTAACAAGCTACTTTACTTATTGTAGTGGTGTCAAAGTTTTGTGGGTCTCATCCCCACCATAGTTTTTTCCTTCTAATAGGGGTTTTCTGCAATACCAAAATACTAGTGTCATGAGTAGTTAATTTTCATGTATGTGTATTATTTAATTTACACACATTTATGTTTCAGTATTAACATTATATGTTTGGTATATGGAATCTACTCAGTCAGTTATTACAGAACATTTGGTTACAAAGATTAGTTTAAAATTTTTTAAGGGTACTGATTCACCCCTGCCCTCTCAGTACACACCTCTCCATTATCCCAACTAACCCTATATATCTAATGAATTATCCATATCAGTACCATGATAAACCAAATATTAATTAGAAGTACCTCGTAAATATCTCAAAACCATTTTAAAGAAAGTACAATTCTCTTTAGTTGAGTTAGGTGAAAAAATTATTAGAACTCCCACTGCTTGGACTACTAGTACATTTACCATTGCATACATTAAAATACCAATGAAACAAGCATAAAGAACAATAGACGTTTCTTCAATATCATCATTTGTATTATGATACATGTCTAAAATCAACTTAGTAGTAGCCAGAAATGGAATACTCACTGACTAAATAATCCCACATTTTAAATCTCTATAAAATGGTGTCAACATACTTACTATCACTTAACCAAATCTTTCTATGAATTTGATCTTTAATTATTTCCATCCCAAGAATATATATTGAAGCCCCCAAGTCCTTCATATCAAATGTGCCAAAAATTTGAGTTTTGAGCTCTCTAAACATTGACTTCATGTTATTAACATACAAGAAAATAATTAATAAGTAATCATCAATAACCTTAATATAAACATAGTGGTCCTTTTTTCTTCTAACATAACCCATATTTAATAAAAATGCATCAAACTTATAGTAATGCATAGCAAGTGTCTTATTTAGACCATACAATGACTAATTTAACCTTCAAACCATGTTTTCTTTTCATTTCTCAAAAAAACTATTAGGTTGTTGCATATAATTCCCATGTAGGAAATAAATTTTAACATCTATTTTCTCTAGCTCAAAATCGTGAGCACTAGCAATAGATAAAATGAATCTAATAGAAGTTATCTTAGCAATAGGAGAGACTATTTTAGTGAGATCAACTCCTTCTCTCTAGGAATAGCCCTTCACAACTAATCTGGCCTTGTACCTCTCTAATTGGTTGTGTTCTCAAATTTATTCTTAGATACCCACTTAAATCCAATGGGCTTTCTTCTTATGGAAAAAGTAATGAGATCCTAGGTGACAAACTATTCATACTTATCATGTCATCCAACATTGTCTACCTCCAAGACTCTCCTCAAAAGAGAGTGCCTCCCTATAAAATATGGGTTCATTGCCTATACCAAGTAAATAAAATTTATAATAGAAATTTGGTGGGCTATACCTGTCAGCTAGATAATATTATTGGTGTCCCAAAAGTTTGCACCCTTGTTTAGGTGACATTTATTGACCTAAACAACCTTGTGAAACATGGAAACAACCTCCAAGTGTGGGACTTGATAGTAAGGTTGAGTCTCTGGAGAAGGTCAGCTTCCTTTAGAATCAGGGTGCACCAATAAATTGTTTCTTTTGATAGAAAAGGGGAGAATGATATATTGAAAGGAAATGGATGTGATACACAAAGATTGAATAATTGATCTCCTTCTGCCTATAACTTCGCTTAAATTCAATATAAATCACCAAACTACACTACTCCCCATTTTTATCAAAATTAACACAATATGAAAGTTAAGAATCAATACAACCCTACAAGGAATACATGTATTCACTAAATAATATTGATTACCTATATTAACACACTCATGCAGTGCTAGAGATGATGAAATTGTTAGAATTCGAAGAATTCAATCACCAAGATCCATTGTATGTAAAATGTCTGTCAAAAAAGCAAAGAATGGAGACACAACTCATAATAATCTAAAAGTTGAAATATTCATTCAATGATAGAATAGAGGGAATTACAAAAGAATTAAAAATTATAAAATATCAATCCTTATAAAGGAGATCGAAAACCCAGAAGGTGGAAAAACATAGGTTACATGATAATAATTAATAAAGAATTAATTATTATATGCCTAAAGTATAGCTTAAGTGAACTAGAGATAAATAGCTGATTGAATAATTAAATCAATAATGATTAATTAATAAGTGAAAATACCTTTTTACTCTAACACCCCCCCTTAAGATTAACTAGGGAGAATCTAAAAACCTAGAAACAACTACTGAAAGCATGAAATGGGTCCCGTCAATATGGCCTAATCAGGTACCCAAGTACAAAAATCTTTGTAAAGAGGAGAAAGGAAGAAAATCCAATGGGAAAAACACCTCTCCAAAAAGAGATGAAGCCTAGTGAAGGACTGAAGAAGCCTCCAAATTAGAGAATGTCCCATAAAATAGGAACAAAGATCAGGTAGAGAAGACTGTAATCTGCATGAGTTTACTCAAATGACACTACTCAAATTAGGATAGAAAACAAAGGAAAACATCAAAACTTGAAGACACAGATGGAAAAAACACCAAAGTCTAAAGATCTGGTCAAAAGAAGAACATGGAGAACAACATTGAAGCATGAAGCTGCAAACACTACCATAGAATAGTTGTTGGAACCTCCGCTGAAATAGAATATGATCAGGTAGAAAAGATTGTAATCTGTATGAGGACCTTCAAATGACACTACTAGAATCAGGATGGAAAACAAAGTCAAACATCAAAAATCAAAGATACAGATGACAAAAAACATCAAAGTCTGAAGAGTTGATCAAAAGATGGAATGCTGCCTCCAAAATAGGAATGAAAGAAGTGTCCATATGGTAAATGATCCATATCACCAAAATGCATAGGTACCCAACCACTCCATCTACCTAGTACATAGGAACAAATACTGAATACATAGCTCACTCCATCGAACCAAGGAAGCATTAGAACCAACAAGTAATACCCCCCTCATAATGTTGAGAATAGAGAGGTATGACAGGTGCACTAAAAAAGGCTTCCAGGAATAACTGTATGTCAAAGAATCTACAAAAACATATAAAGGATGGTGTCGAGGATGATCAATCTCTGGAGACACATAATGAGAATAATGTCACGGAAAGAACATTCACTTGACAAAGGTAGATCAAACCCCCCATGACACTTTATTATGTAATGCGAGTACAATCAGGCACAAAATGTGCAAGATCCCAAGCATGCAATGATGACACTTTATCTCAGTGTGTTTGCAAAAAACAAATGCTACATAAATAGATGTCTACAATGCTCAAGAATGATTGAAAGCTGTAAGAACATATGTAATAGCTAAAAAGGAGTCATGTCATGCAATGAAAATGATCCCAGGACCTAAAACATCCAAGATACCCACCGGATTGAAAAAACAAAAAAACCTGAATAAAATGTATCTGGAAAATATTCTGGTGATGAAACCCATACAAGAAGAAGGATAAAAAAACCATCTTTCCAACGATGTGTGGAAGTCAGAAAATGGAGTCTAGAGGAGCAAGATTGGCCGCTAGAGTGCAAATAGGAACCCTTATTTTGACTCACAAAAAACCCTGCAATACGAAAAAATTATAAAAAAAAAACCTGAAAAATCAAATTGGGCTCAAAACCTGCTTTCCAGCGATATCTTGTTTGGCAAAAAACACCTCCGTTTGCTCAAGATACGAGCAAAAAACTGAAGAAGGCTCCAAAACAAGAAGAACTCCAAGAAACCTCTGCTAAATCTAGCAGAGCTCCACTAAATCTGGTGATGCCGCTAAATCTGGTAGGAATGCCAAATTTTTAGCCAAAATTCGCAGAGGTTCCAAAGAAAAATAAATAAATTTTACAAAGAAAAAATAAAAAATAAAAAAATAATTTTTATTTTATATTTAATTATTATTATTATTATTTCTAGCGGTACGGTGGTGTAAATTTTGAGGTGGCACAGAAACTGAGGTGGCATGAAAACCAATACATTTTTTGCCTCAAAAAGTGTGCCAAGGTCGTGAATGCAAAAAAGAGGGCTCAAATTTCAACTATGTTCAAATTGGATGTGCCTTATATGAAAATAGGGGTTTTTGGGCATTTTGAGCACAATCGTGAGGTCAATTTGTGCCCAAAGTACTCCAAAAAATATCTCCCCTCTAAATCCACACAAAAACTTTTGAAAACTTGAAACCCTTGGCGCTCCAAAAAATCTTCAAAAATCTCAAGAACGGGCAAGAATAGCAAGGCTCTAATGCCATGTTAGAATTCAAAGAATTTGATCACCAAGATCCATTGTATGCAAAATGCCTATCACAAAAGCAAAGAATGTAGACACAACTCATAATAATTTGAAAGATGAAATATTCATCCAGAGAGAGAATAGAGGGAATTAAAAAATAATTAATAATTACAAAGAGATCAATCCTTATAAAGGAGATCGAAAACCCAGAAGGTGGAGAAACCTAGGTTGCATAATAATAATTAATAAAGAATTAATTATTATATGCCTAAAGTTTAGCCTAAGTGAACTAGAGATAGAGAGGTGACTGAACAATTAAATTAATAATGATTTAATTAATAAGTGAAATACCTTTTTACTCTAACAGAAATATGTCCAAATAATAAGGCATACAATATGCACAAGTCACTTGGATTTAGGTATAGGCACACAATAGTAATTATTTTGAAAACATAGATAAGATCCCCCAAAGGATATACATTTTTGCCTTTTAAAAGAGTTCAAGCATAACTCTGATTTAGACATCAAGTTCAAACCTTGACTTAGGGTTGAGTTACAAAAGGGGAAAAAATAGATAAGATCAAATATATTATTTGTGCATGCAAGTTGAAACTCAGAAGTGACAGGGGAAGATGGTAAAATAAATACCACTGCAACATTAGAGTGAACCATCTCCTATAAGTACACAATGATTATCCTTTGATAGCGTGGAAAAATAGCCCAAAGATATTTGCAACCATAAATGTCTGTGGGACAATTGGAAGAATCTGATCAAGACCATAATGCAGTAATGGCACCGCTTGAATGAATCAACAAGAGTAGATAGGATAGTGGGTGTATTTGAGAGCGTTAATGCTTGAATCTTATGTTTGATCATCATCACTGAGAGATTCCCTAATGAACCCTTCATGCTCCTTGTTGCTAAAAATAACTACTTTGATCATTAGGGAAATTTCCCCCGATAACCATGCAACAGAAACTGAGTGGACCGATCTATAGTATAAAGTCATCGATCATCATGGAATCCGTAAGAAAATTCTATTGATGACATTCCTTCACCTCTTCGCATCCAAAATATTCAAAGTGATCAGGGACATGTTCACTTGACAGAATTTAATGGTACATAACATCACACATTGACACATACCCAAAATATCCTAGCAATCACTCGAGTTACCCTGATGAGATACTCCTACATTTGGACATAAGAAATACTTTTGCCGATGTAAAATCCAATCGACGGGACTTATACTATCAGACCACACATTTTTTCTCCTTTGATGACACAATCTTTGCCGATGGACTCTTATCGATAAAACGCATCTACCATCCTACTGATGCCCACTTCCTTGTCTTCATGATGAACTGCACATGCTTCAGAAAGATCCTTGCCAATGAAAACCCCAAGAATGACCATTTCAGCAACACCCAAAGATGTATTTCTCAAAACATCTGGAATAGGAGCACAAGGGCTAACCCCTAGTCCTAAATTTTGATGTGGCTTGTAATGACCTTAGCCAAGTCATTAGTCTTTTTTTAGGCCTTATAAGGTCTTATTAGTTTGTACCTAGGTGGATTTGACTAGGTTCAATTCACTCTAGTTGGTTTTTGCTTTTATAGTGTTTAGTGCTTTAGTTAGCCAAAAATGGGAATTTGGGTCTAAATTCCTAGAAGGCTTAGAAAAGCTTGGATTTGTGCCTAAAATGGTCTCTATGATGTTTTTACATAATTTGGTATAGGTTAGAGGTCATAATATTTAGTTTGGAGTAATATTGCAAAAGTTGTCAACATGTTGTCTGTTAGTAATAACTGAAAGGGGGGAGGGGGTGAATCAGTGGCCTCAAAAATTTATCCTTCAAACTTAACCACCAATCAATAAACCTCAGATTATTATTTCCCTAAAAGATGCATGTCATGAAATACTAATAATGATTAACTATTTGTCGGTTTTCTTTGTCAATCCTTATTCTTTCTTGATTACTGATAAGTAGTATAACTATTTACTGAAACTTAGTAAATAAGCAGAGTATAGTGTTAACTATGTAAGATACACAATAGTAAAGAAATGAATCATACACAGATAACACATAAATTTTTAACATGGAAACCCTGTTAGGGAAAAAACCACTAGGACCAGTACCCCAAATTTTCACTCTTCTGAAGTGAGCCCTGTTAGGAGCCAACCCTGTTAAAGGTTACAAACACACTGTTAAGTGTGACCTTGTTAGAGGATTTTATACATAGAGGTTGTCACTTAGTATCATGCATCCATTGCTACCATCCTTGAATCATCCTCCTTCTTAGACTGTCAATAGGTATCGGGAAAATCCAATGCTACTTTCATGAATCAACCTTTTTGGCACTCCTTGGGATGTACCTCAATATATAGAAGACTGTTAAGTCCTACTCAGTTAAGAGACTTGATGCTTCAATGGTTAAAATGAAACACTATGACCTGTTCATATTGCAACTTTGAATTGCAGATTTTTAGATCTATTTAAGTACATTACCTCTCTGATCAAAGTATAAATTCAATCCTTTATGCTCCACACTTTTTACTCTTCGTGATGTTGTGCTCACTGTTCATCGGTGTCTGTAGAATTCTTTAGCTCTCCTTCAGCCTGATTGATCAAGATTGTATGAATTTTTTCTTCAACACCCTCTTTTTATTCACTCCCCTTAATCCCATTCATAAATGAATTAAGCTTGTCTCTTATATAGACATGATATTCACTGTCTCTTGATTCTTGATTCTTGGCATGAAAAATAATCCAGCCAATTAGATTTAAAGCACAACTCCTGATTTGTCTAGTAATTATCTACTTTCCAACTATACAAATCATCTTTAAATCAATCACTTAACTCTAGTCAAATAAAAAAAAGAAAACAACCAGTTAAGTCTATCTTTAGCTCTTGCCAGCTAGATATTTTGTCATTTTCTGAACTCCCTGTTCCGTCAGTCACCTATGTAGTTAGTTGTTGGTGACAACTGACAGTTTCATCAGTGAGACTCCAGTTAGCTTTGTGATCTCTGTCCATCGGGCATCATTGGAATTTTATTCATCGGACAACTCTGATTTTTATCGTCAGGCATTCTGTGGTTCTGCTTCGTCAGGCAACACTATGATTTTGATCGTCGAGTATCACTATGACTATCTTTCTTTGCTCTGACTGTCAGTGTGCACTTCATCGGTATTGTTTGTCACTAAGTGAATACTTGACTTTTATGCATTGTTAAAAGCATAACCTTTGTTACATTGATTCTCTAAAGTCTTTGGCATTATGTACATGACCGTACAAATGATATCAGGTTGACATCAATGATAATATAATACATTAATTGATTTCATGCCTTGCATTATCTTCAACTTAACATTATCAAACATTCAATCAGTTACATGTCATCAATCACTCCCTTTGGCATTGATGGAAACATACTATATTATCACACTATACTATTTCTAATATAATATGAAATACAACAATTGAGATTCATCAAACTACCAATCTTTTTGTTCTGTCAACCGATAAATGTCTGACCTTCGGTAAGCTCTATTTTAGCTTAAATTTTATTCTTGCAGCTCTTTGTCTTTTGATGTGTTGTGTCCTCTCCTTGTGTCAATTTCTCTCCCTTGACTGTTCTTCTCTTTTGATGTCTTTTTCTCTTGTCAGCAACTCTCCCTTTGTATAAACTTTCATACAATTTCTCTCCCTTAGGATATAATCTCTCCCTGTTGGAGTAATGTGATACTGGATAATCTTTCTCTCTTTCCAAAAAGATGTGATAATATGGATAATTTCTCTCCCTTTGACAACAATGCCAAACAAATATCTTATAGATATCTGACATGCCAAACAATCATTTTTCTACATCCATAATATATTCCTTGAATTTCCCTTATCCATCAGCAATGCAACAATATGCTCTAGTCCTCGATGAAGATATATACTTGTCTGTATATAGATGTAGCTTTGAAGTTCATCTTTTTGCTTACATCAACAGTAATGATATTATGATAATATGTAGGCTGATGCAGCGTTCTAGTCATTTTACTGACTGGTAGACAAGGGTTTGACCCCTAGTCTCTTTCTTAAGTACTCAAATGTATCCTTGGGCAGTGGCTTGGTGAAGATATCAGTTGATTGTTCTTTTGATTGTACATACTCAAGTATCACTTCCTTTGCTTGAACTTGTTCTCTCAAATAATGATACTTGATGGCAATGTGTTTAGTCTTGGAATGCATGAATGGATTCTTGGAAATGTTTATTGCACTGGTGTTATCAC
>MU217174.1:187816-203183 GCA_018584345.1 Thuja plicata | reverse complement strand
AGGGCCTTCATTTTACATTTTTACACATCCATGACTAGAGAGCTATGGATCGATATTTGAGGCCTCATTCTTGAGAAACCTTGAATGGAATGATTCATAGAAGTGTGACAACATTTATGCACACAGGAGTTGATTCCAACTTTCTCAATCCAGGGGTGGATTGTAATCTTTTGTTTAGGGAGAATGGTGCAGGAGCACCTAGGCTAACCCCTAGTTCTAAATTTTGATGTAGCTTGTATTGACCTTAGCTAAGTCAGTAGTCTTATTTTAGGCCTTAGAAGGTCTTTTTAGTTTGTACCTAGGTGGATTTGACTAGGTTGAATTCATTCTAGTTGGTTTTTGCTTTTATAGTGTTTAGTGCTTTTGTTAGCCAAAAATGGGAATTTGGGTCTAAAATCCTAGAAGGCTTAGAATAGCTTGGATTCTTTCCTAAAATGGCCTCTATGAAATTTTAAATAATTTGGTATAGGTTAGAGGTCATAAGATTTAATTTGGAGCAATATTGCAAAAGTTGTCAAAATGTTGTCATGACAACATTTGCAACTTTGCAAAGTTGCATGATAACATTGGCAAGGAAAGATGCTTTTGGATGGTTGAGGCTTGGTAGTTATTATAACTGCCTAGAATCATCAGAAAAGCATATTTATCCATGAAGGATCCCATTTCCCGAGGTGAGAGGATGTAGTGTAAGATTTTGAATTTGAAAAGAAAGCTCTATTTACTAATTTTGGTGCATAGTTGACTATTTTGGATTGCTAGTACTATAGAATGGATTGAATCAATGAATGTTGTGTTGGATTATAGGATTTATACTAGTTAAAATACATTTTGTATTGCTTTTAATTTTTTAGGTGTTAATTTGTATAGTTTGTAAAAATTTATTGTTAGTTCTCAGTTTACTGGTGTTGTTTAGACAATTTTAGGGAAAATTTCTCCCCCATAGATCTCCACCATGAAAATCATCATGAACCTAAGGGCTATGGAAGGGAATCCATTGTATAGTGTACATATGGAAGGAGGATCTTAGAAAAGAAAGTTAGGTAATTTTGGAGACAAGCCCTAGGCGAGTCCAGTGTGCTCAGTTAGGAGTTTGTCAATGAACTAAATGTATTTGATTGCAGGGATATAAGTTGAAGTGTGAAACCAAGCATTTTTTTATGGTCAGTGGGGTTATACAAAGACCTCATAGTCATATTAGTCCTTTCCAAATCCATCCAAGTACTTTTTCAAGCATAAGTCACTTGATTGGTTTTGATTAGCCCAATTAGCCATAGTTGTCCTTAATTATAGGAGCCTACTGTATGGAAACCCTAGAACCTTAAGAGCTTCAAAATCTCTTGTGTCTTGGAAAAGGGTACTATAATATCAAATTTTTTTATAGGGTTGTTTGGGAAAATTTTACAAGAAGTGAGAAAAACCAGTTAGATAGGGCTAGTAGGAGCATTATGCCTAAAAGCCAAGTTACAAGGAGACTTAAGAAATCATTTGTGAATACTATGATACCCAATCCTAAATAGGATCATATGAAGTCTAAGAATAATTTTAACATGAATTATGTCCTTTCAAACACTTGTGAAGGAAAGGAGACTAAGAATGCACTTGGAGTCATCCAAGAAGGAGTATAGGAGAGTGGTGAAACTAGTTGGTAGATACCCCTAGGTGAACCACAAAGATATTATCTCTTAGGGAGTTGTTAGAGAAGTCCTAATTCAACTAAGGAAGGAATTGGAAGATCCTAGAAGGAAGCTAAGGATCTTGGGAAATCTAGGAACAGTTAGAGTCCTAGAAGCTTGTGCAAACACACTATAGGGTGTATCCTATCAACATCACATCAGAGCTACCTAGGCCGCATATCAGAAAGAATTTTTCTGATATCACCCATCAGGGTAACTTGACCCATTGGAATGCCACCTTTTCTTTTGATCAATAGTTGCTGCTACTTCGATGGATCCTGTCTGGGGAACAAGGAACATGTTACCCCAATATCTACTTTTTCAACCCGATGAACATTTGGTTAAGAGTTTTGGGGAGACAATAGGAATCTCTCCCCGAATTCTAGCCCTAGACTCATTTAGAATCCTTGCATGTTTATTTTGGTGAAACATGAGGAATGTTCCACTGAAATATTTGTCCTAAAGTGTTCCTTACTGATTTTCGCTCTTTAAGCTTTCTCAAAAATCTAGGTGATGGAAACTATCCTAGAGGGTTAATGGTGACAGAAAAGTCAACAATTATCTTTTGGACCTTCTCAAAGGTAAAGTAAGAGGTTCTTTCTCATGTTCTTCCTCACTATGATCAACTTCTTCTGCCACAATTGAATATTTTGAACTTTCTCTTGAACTCTCTTCTACTTCTCCATCGTCTTGTCCATCCTCCTATTCTTCCACATGTGTGTCTTCTTTCTTAGTTTCAAAATGCATGTTGTCTTTGAAGTTTTTCTTTTGGTTGTTCTTCACCCGATTCAACTCAAAATTTTCTAAAAGTCACATCTCTCGAAAAGATCATTTTTTTTGTGTTAGAGGGTTCCAAAGCTTATAACCTTTTATATTCTCATCATATCCCACAAAGATGCATTTATGATCTTTAGGGTCCAATTTAGATCACTTTTCGTGAGACACATGACTGAAAGTATGACACCTAAAGACATTTAAATGTGAAATGAAGGCTTTTCATTCAACCACATTTCATAAGGTGTTTTATCAACAAGAGCTTTACTAGGAGATACATTAATCAAATAAAATGTACTAGCAACAAATTCTACGTAGAATCATTTATCTATTACAACACTAGACTTAACATGATCCTGGCTAATTCCATTAATGTATGACTTATTCTTTCTGCTACCCCATTTTTTTTAGAAGTGTAAGGTGTAATATTTTTCCTAAAAAATCCTACATGTTTGTAGAACTCATCAAATTCCCTAGAGAAATATTTTCCACCATTGTTAGATCTCAATACCTTTATCTTGTAATGTGGATTTTTTTCAACCAATGCCTTAAATTCCTTAAACTTAATGAAAAATTCAGATTTTGGACATGCATAAAATTAATCCAAGTATATCTTAAGACATCATCAATGAAAGGAAAAAAAAATACCAAGATCTATTCAAAGAATCAACATTCACTGACCATGTACATCCAAATGAATAATCTATACAAGTCTCTTATCTTTATTAACCCCTTTAGAAAGTGAAGGTCTTTTTTATTTACCAAACACACAGTGCTCACAAAAATCACTCTTACTAATATCTAATAATTAAGATTACCCTCAACTAGTTTCTTATCTAGAATGGTCTTAAGACCTTTCTCACCTATGGTGACCCAATCACCTTCAACACTTAAAGAGAAAAGTGTCCATCCTTTAACATAATTTTTAGCTCTATTACCAAATGTTGAGAAACAAGGTGAAGAATGCTTCCAATATTAACTTTCGTATGTGATTAAAAATATGAAAAGATCATCGAACCTAAAAATAAACATGTGATTGCACCATTCAACATAAATATAAAATTAACCATACAAAGAGAGACAATAGATTTGTGTGGAGAAACCCTTTTGAAAATAAAATACAACATAGAATGAGGGAAAGTGTACTATTATTCTTTAAAATAGAGAACACCAAAATAATAAAATTCACTACACTTCTCTAAAAGATTCCAGAATTACTTGAAAACAAATACTAACCAATGAGTCAACAACCATTCCTTGGATCCAATTTATATCCAGAAGGGAGGGGAAAAACCACTAGTATTTTCCCAAAACAAGGTGCCAAAAATACTTGCAAAAACCCATTCCTTGGAGAATCAATAGCCAATAGAGAAAATAAATAACTATTCAAGTGACTCTTCATGGGTGTTAAACCCAAAGCAGCTTTGACTTTACACATTTTGACTCCTCTGTAGCTTGCAGTGATTGTTCAAATACTTGAAAGCACACCTTTTCTCCTCCCAAACTTGTTCTCCATATGCATGACCCTTCGTGTATCATTATGGACGCAGGAAGGAGCGTATTTCATCCACTATTATTTATATTTGTCAACTCTTGAAAATGCAATTACAAATAGCCATAAAGTACAAATAATTAATAATTTTCTCACATGTCATTGGGAACACTTTCCAAAGAATGTGGCTCGAACATATATGAATGACTTAGGATTTTAAGGTTAACGTCACCTTATCCTAATAGAAAGGAGGATATCCCCAATTGTTCCCTAAGTAACAAGAGGAAGGGGAAGAAAATTATTAGTTAGAATATTCAAAGACTAAAAAGGAAAATTCTTTTAATGAGGGTCTAGAGAAAGAGATTAAGGATAGTATGAAGAAATATGTTGAAGATAATAGTGTTGATAAGCAAAGGGAATCCAAGAAAAGAAAAACTAACTTCCTCTTGAACCTTTCTCCTCACTTATCTTATGACCTTCAATCTAAATGACAACATCTTAAAATACTATTGAGGGTTTTGGATATTAAGGGAAGAGATTGGCTGACTGTTTATTGTTACTGTGCAAGTTGTGTGCGGTAATTGGTCCTCTTGAGGCTCTGCCCGTAGTTATTATTCTAGGTCAGCCCCCTTATTTTAACTGGTGTTAATATCCAAAACATCTTAAAATACAAATGAAAATATTGTAATCTTTAATTTACTTGCACAATACTTTATTATATATGATAATAAAAAGATTCCTCACATAATTTTTAAAATTTAAATGGCACTATACGATCCACCCTTAATCACATTTCAAAGAAAATTGAAATATAAGAGTTAGACACAATGCCGGACAAAGTAGTTTAATGATCTCAAATTTAAGTATCTAACATGCCACAATTGATAAAGTGCAAACATGACCGAAACAAGAACGTTCCATTGGTAACCACTAAATACTAAAATTAACCCATGTGACCAATTTAAGTGAAATCAATGCAAGTCCCCTGCAGCTCCTAAACGTTAACTTCAACATTTAGTTAATAAATTAAAAAATGCAGACATTAATATCTTGCTAAAGTCGAGGTCCGATATATAAAAATACACACACATTAATGTCCTTTGCTTGACGCTTCTTCGAAGTCTGAGTTAATTTTAGTTAAACTTGCTGACACTAAATTTCCAAGCATGATTAATTTAAGAGTTTTATCCTAATATCTAGCATTCGACAGGAGGGGAATTAAATAGAACGTGGGATGAACATGCAAATATACAGCGAATTAAATAGTAACTAGAGGATCTTACGTACATCCTGACGACTGCCGATTCCGTCAACGCTACTCTTAACTCATATCCCCCGCATCCTTTCTCTCTTAGTATACACATTTTACTACCAAAATCATATCTTAGTCGAGATGGAAAACGCTCATATTTTTCTCATCGCTTATCTCCTCTGTCTAACTCTTCAGAGCCTCAGCGCAGCTCCTGAAACCTTCAATGATCATATTTCTCTTGCCTTCGAAAACAGTATTGAAGATTACAGTAACTATAATGAGTCTAAAAGTATACACAGAAGAAGAGCTGCAGGTAAAATTTATAGAATTTTGTTTGAATATGAGACAGACTTTTCAGTAATACAATAGATTTGGTTGTGACTTTTGGTCTTTTATAATTCGCTTTTAAATAAGCAAATTTGTAAGCTGTAACTTTGTTCTTGTATATGTAGCTTCTAGTATAGTGCTCGAAAGGAGCTGGTATTAAACACGGATATTTATGTTGGTTTCATGTTTAGTATTTTAGTCTCATTCTTATACTCACAAGAACTTGTATTGATTTCTAAGTTGTGACTTGGTCTTCTGCACATAGTTTCTAGTATAGTGCTCAAAAGTAGATGGCATTAGTCTCATTGTTGTGCTTGTAAGAACTTGTACTTGTTTCATGTTTTGGAATTTGTCGCATTATTGAATTTGCAAGAACTTGTGTTGGTTTTATATTCTGATATTAGTCCTATTGTTTTGTTTACAAGAACTTGTATTGGTTTCATGGTCTGGTATAAGCTCCATTATTGTATTCACAGGAACTTACATTGGTTTCATATTTATTAGCCTCATTGTTGTACTTGCAAGAACTCGTATTGGTTTCATGTTCAAGTATTAATTTCATTATCGTATTCAAAAGTACTTGTATCGGTTGCATGTTCTGATATTAGTCCCAGTATTTGTTTTGCAAGAACTTGTATTGGTTTCATGTATTGGTATTGGTCTCATTGTTACACTTGCAAAAACTTATATTGCTTTCATGTTCTAGTATTAGTCCCATTATTGAATTTGCAGGACCTTGTATTGGTTTCTGATGTTGCTCATATTGTTGTACTCAAAAGAATTTGTATTGGTTTTATATTTTGGTATTAGTGTGATAATTGTACTGACAGATATTTCATATTCTAATATTAGTCCTAGCAAAAATTTGTATTGATTTCATATTCTAATACTAAAACATTGTTATACTTCAAATTTGTACTGATTTCCTATTGATAATTTTGTAAACGATTATCAATAAAATACATAGCACATTTATCTATCCCACGTATTGTAAATGTTGCAGGAAATCATTGCATCGTAGACGGCACTAAATGCCAGTATTCGAGGTGTGGTAAGGGCCAACTGCTTCCAAACTGTGTGGTGGGATTTGCGGCAGGCGTGAGCGGCGGCAGAGGAGGAAGATCGTACAGAGTCACAAGATCAGGAGACAATCCAAACAATCCAGAACCTGGAACTTTACGCTACGCAGTAAACATTGCATCTTCACATGCAAGAGGAGTATGGATTACGTTCGCACGTGACATGACCATTCGCCTGCAACAAACGCTGCTTTTGAGAAGCCACACAACTCTCGACGGCAGAGGCGTCAGAGTCATCATCACTGGTGGCGCTCTTGGCCTCGCTGGAATCCACAATGTTATTCTTCACAACTTCCAAGTAAATGGCGTCCCCAACTTCGACACTGTGCATTTGCACAACTCCACCAATGTGTGGGTCGATCATGTTACGTCATTCGACGGGAAATTGGGTCTGGTTTCTGTCGTCAAGGGTTCTACTGACGTCACGATCTCCAAT
Organism: Thuja plicata; assembly: GCA_018584345.1. Lineage (NCBI taxonomy): Eukaryota > Viridiplantae > Streptophyta > Pinopsida > Cupressales > Cupressaceae > Thuja > Thuja plicata. The sequence goes on along the minus strand of MU217174.1, from coordinate 196,150 downwards.
TGTTTTCTTGCAAATAATCATTACAATATGCTCATTGGTGCTTCAGATACAGACACCTTTGATCGGAAGGTCAGAGTTACCGTGTATAGGAACTGGTTCCGAAATTCTGACCAGCGCATGCCACATTGCAGGTAAATTAAATCACATGTATATTCCTCCCCTGTTGCTATCATCATGTCAATTATATAGTTTGTATAGTTTTTAGTCAAACTCATTGACCTATTTTTCATAGTTTGTTTAGTTATTTTTTATTTAAAGCTTTTAAAGTCCTAAAATGATTTTTTTCGTGTGTTATTTCCAGGTTTGGATACTGCCATGTTCTGAACAATCTATATCTGAACTGGGGAATGTATGCAATTGGGGCCCGAGCCTACGCCAAAGTTTACTCCGAAAGAAATGTGTTTATAGCAGGAAGTACGTTGGAAGTGACTCCGTGGTTCAGAGGCTATGAATCACAGGGTGACACAACTCCCAGTATTGAATCTAAAGCGGATCTGTTTCTGAATGGTGCCACTTTTCATCAATTTCTGCCATCTGGGAAAATAAGTGCTCCCCCTTACAAGCTTAAGAAAAACTATCCTCCTGCAGTTTCCACAAGGAGAGTAGCTCGCCTCATCGGGCGGTGCTCAGGTGTTTTGCTTGGGAAACGTATTCAGTCATGCCTTCTCAATGGATGATCATCAATTTTATTTTGCTTGCTTTCTTTCGAATTATCTTACTTTGCTCTACTTTTGTAACGTCGAATTTGACTGAAGACGAGGAATGTGTAATTATAAACATTGAAGAGCAATAAAACTCCACAAAAATGTAAAGGCCTTAGAAGTCCCTGCACGTATAAGCTGATAAATAAATGACTTTTTCTCCGGGTCTGCAGCGTTTGAATTTTAAAAATGAAAGTGTAAATACATTTTAAAGACAATTCATGTGGCTTGTGGGTGTTTACACATTTTCTATACATGCCCAGCAAAAACTTTCAAAATGGCAGATTTAAAGGGTGTTTACACATTTTCCATACATGCTTAGCAAAAAATATCAAAGTGGCAGATTTAAAGGGTGTTTACACATTTTCTATACATGCCTAGCAAAAAAAATCTTAAAGTGGCAGATTTAAAGGCACTAAGTAAAATGCTCATTTGCTTTGCTAAAGACTTTTAAGAGGAAAATGCATAGTAGTGATGGTAGGAAGGGTATTACTTTTTATTTAGATAGCAATAAAACATGGAATCTCATTGTTTGCTGGAATCTCATTGTACGGCAAGACCACCGTCGGTGAAGACAATCTCACCGTCCGGTTGGAGTCTATCGTTGGTGGAGGCATGGAGTGTGTGCCGGGTGTGCCGTAGGTGTCAGGTACTCGGTACCGTAGGTGCTGAGGAGACTCCCGTACGGCGAAGGCTGGAGGTACGGTGGAGTGATGCCGTATGGATGGAGTGTGACGAAGGCTGGAGGTACGATGGAATGATGTCGTACGGCTAGAGTGTGTGTCGGGTGTGCCGTAGGTGCCGGGTAGTATGTGCCAGTACAGAGTACGGCGGGCATGAGTACGTAAATGTTTCTAGTACAATGGCAGTTATGGTGTGAAGCAGAGTTGGTTGACCATTCTGAAATGTAACGGTTGATATACCGAACTCTATAACGAATTGGATAATGTATAAATGTATGCGAGATTCGTTGGGAGTGTATGGTGAAGTGTGAGGTTGATTGTAACGGCAATCTGAGCCTGTGAGCCTGTGCAAGAATCCGTTGTTCATTGTATGTAATATTGATTACTGTAATACAAAGAGTTGGTCGGGTTCTTGCGTGGTGGGTTTTTACCTGAAAGGGTTTCCCACATTAAATCTGGTCTCATGTGTTTAGCTTTTGTGCATTATTGTGTTTTCTCTGTTCTTTGCTTTCCTATGCATCTCAGTAGTTTGAACTTTATATTATTTCTCCTGTAAATTGATATTTGGAAGGAGTTTCCGCTAGTAGCTTTCCTAACAAGTGGTATCAGAGCCAGACCATTTACCATTATTCTGTTGGATAGGGTTGGTTGTTTGGGTAGGGTTGGTCGTTGGTGTTAATTTGGTTCCAGTGGGAGAACTAGTGAAGTATTGTTGTTGCCATTGAGATGACAGGTACATTAGGGAGAAAGAAATTGAAAGGTTTAATGGCACAAACTTTGAGTTGTGGAAACCTAAAGTTGAAGATATGTTGGTAGACCGAGATCTATGGACTATTCTATCTAGGAATAAGCGTTCAGGCATGAAGCAGGAAGATTGGGATCTGGCAGATCGAAAGGCGAGAGGAATGATACGATTGACACTAGCAGATAGTGTTCTGTTAAACGTCTATGAGGAGAAAACTGCACATTCTTTGTGGAAGAAATTGGGAGATATTTATCAGGGAAAATCCTTGGTAAACAAGCTCTTCCTGAGAAAGAAATTGTACTCTCTGAAGATGGATGAAGAAATTGTTGTGGCTGGTCATTTAAACGCGTTCAATATGGTTATTGCACAACTGACATCTGTTGGTGTGTCCATAAGTGAAGAGGAGTGTTGCATGTTGTTGTTGAGTTCTTTGCCTAATTCGTGGGACCATCTTGTGATGGCCATTGGAAGTATGACTACTTAGTTTAAAATGGATGAAGTAGTTTCCGCACTTCTGTCTGAGGAGATGTAGAGGAGATCTTCTGAGGTGGCTAAGGAGGCTCTTGCTATTTGAGACCAGTCAAAGGACAACGACAAGAAGAAATGAAAAGAGAAGTGCTGGAATTGTGGGCAGACTGGTCATATCCGAAAGGATTACAAAGAGAAGAAGAAGAAGAAAGTGGAGAGTTCTTCTGATTCTAAGTCTTTTGATAGTGATGGTGAAGATGCCAGCGGTGTTGCTTTGGCTAATCGTTCATCTGGTGATGACTGGTTGGAATAATTCAATCTTCATGTGGAAGATGGTGGTCACGATGTCATGTGCAACTCGACACTACAATACAGTAGGAGTTGTTGGTTGTGATGTAGGTGCCATGTGTGACTCATCACCACAGTTCAGTGGGAGTTGTTGGCACTGATGTAGCGAATGATCTTCATCAGTATTGCAGATGGTGGAAGGTGTGAAATCCTGATGTGGCAGAAGGATTTTTTCACATTTGTTGAAGTATTGTCTGGAAATGTTTATCTTCATGTGATTGAAGATGTTGACATCTTGCGGGCTCAATGAGGTCCTTGGTAAAGGTGTGGATTCTACTTTCATGTTAACCATGTTGTGGAACTCCGTACTTCATCAAGTGGGATATTGTTGGAATAATGAAGTACGTGTTTGCACTGTACAACATAAAGTCACTGTATGGTGAAGACAATGAAAAATAGGAGTTCCTGTATGGAAAGGAGACTCCCATACAACAAAGGCTGGACCGTCAGTGAATGCATCTCACCATACGGCAAGACCACCATCGGTGAAGACAATCTCACCGTCCGGTTGGATTCTACCGTCAGTGGAGGCATGGAGTGTGTACCATAGGTGTGGGGTACTCAATACCGTAGGTGTTGAGGAGACTCCCGTACGGTGAAGGCTGGAGGTACGGTGGAGTGATGTCGTACGGCTAGAGTGTGACAAAGGCTAGAGGTATGGTGGAATGATGTCGTATGGCTGGAGTGTGTATCGGGTGTTCCGTAGGTGTTGGGTACTGTAGGTGCCGGGTAGTATGTGCCAGTATGGAGTACGGAGGGCATGAGTACATGAATGTTTCTAGTACGATGACAGTTATGGTGTGAAGCAGAGTTGGTTGACCATTCTGAAATGTAACGGTTGATATACTGAACTCTATAACGAATTGCATAATATATAAATGTATGCGAGATTCGTTGGGAGTGTATGGTGAAGTGTGAGGTTGATTACAATGGAAATCTGAGACTGTGAGCCTGTGCAAGAATCTATTGTTCATTGTATGTAATATTGATTACTGTAATATAAAGAATTGGTCAGGTTCTTGTGTGGTGGGTTTTTACCTAAAAGGGTTTCCCACGTTAAATCTGGTCTCATGTGTTTATCTTTTGTGCATTATTGTGTTTTCTTTGTTCTTTTCTTTCCTATGCATCTCAGTAGTTTGAACTTTATATTATTTCTCCTATAAATTGACATTTTGAAGGCGTTTCCGCAAGTAGCTTTCCTAAAAATCATTGATGTAGATTTTTTTTTTGTTGTTCATTGCCATGACCCTATGTAATGATCTTAATTTTCTTCTATGTTGGATCCCCATTCCTGTTGTTTAAATAGGAATTTTTTGTTGGTTCTGATTGGTGGACATTAGTTCAATGTTGGTAACTGAAGTAGGCTCATTTATGAGATGACAATGATTTGATGTCATTACTAGTTTCTCTTTGTGAATGTAACTATTAAATATTTTTTGTTGACTACATTTTTATAGGAGTTAGAATCTATGAAACTAGACGTTCAATCATTCAATGCATACCTATTTTGATTCTTTCCTAAGCACTTCAAAAACGTAAAAGTAAAGATGGACAACTTAGTCAAATTAAACATTATATTATGCACTATTTTTATTCTCTGGCTAAACAAATTCTCTTTTCTTACTAGTACTTGCAAAGCACATTTTGTACCTTGATCATTGCACTTCAAAAGAAAGAATGGAATTTTCCTCAATTGATAAATCTCCTTATGATGCTCATTGTTTTTGTATTGTTTAATTGTATACTAGGGCCTTGCCTATTTGAGACAATTCAAATCTTGTTGTATTTCCATTAAACACAAATTGCATCTATATCTTTTTTTGATCCACACAAGGTATGTCAATGCTAGGTTGGAGAAAAAAAAATGCTTAGATAAAATTTCATTGGATCTATAGTGCGAGTCATCTCATTCAATGTAAGTCATTTGTTGTTGTAAAAAATCTAGAAATAAGATATGCACCTTTATTCTTATGACATACACTATCATTAAATTGTATAATACTCATGCACATGGTCAATTATGAATCTATGAATCTGGTTATTTTTATTTGTAATCGTTCTTTTAGGTACCAATGTACATATGTGAAGTTTCACCCAGTCACTTGTTAAGAGATCTTGTACAATAAATCAAGTTCATTTTGAAAACCTTGAAAATTTTAAGTGTATTAAGCAGATGATAAACTAGTAAGGAGCATAATTTGATGCAAATTGAATATAATATTTATTTAATGTATTGTAAATGAAACAAGGTGTTGTTATCAACCATTTTTTTTCTGAATAAATATAAATAATTGTCATTTTTTTAGATAGATTTAAAAGTGAGAAATGAAACTCATTAATATAACTTATTCTTGTAATGTACTTTTCTCACTTATGTAATAAATCTCTCTAGGTTGCATTCTCATTTACTTCTTATAGAAAGAACAAAAAATCATGGCAATATTTGTTAATATAATATGTCTTCTTACAATAATATGACATATTGCATATGTAATATTGTACTTTGTATAGTATTTAGTAGGGAATATCAAGAATTTGGCACATTCATAGGCATGTTGTATATACCCAAATAGCTTTGATTATCTTTAGATGCTAAAAGAAAAAAAAAATATTACTATTCCCATATTTTTTTCTTATATTGTTTTAGTTTTTTTTTACCATCAATAATCATAAAAAGTATCATCACCATCACAGATATTATGAATTTTGAGTCACACATCCTTTTCAATCCTATAGTGCATGACTTTCACAATATCATAATTAGTCAAACCACATATAATAACATTCCTTGATTAGGCAGTTTTCTCAAAAGCCTTCTTCCTGGCATGATCCCTTGGGGGATTGTTAAGAAATTCAAATCCATCCACAACTGATCTTCAAACCTCAAACCCTAGAGGCATCAAATAAGATTTTATCCCTACACTCCAAAATGCATAATTGGATCCATGTCAAAAGGAGAAGCTTGGTTTGAAGAGAAATCTTCTTGAGAAACTAATTATGCATCTCAAATCTATCTCAAGTTTTTAAGCTTCTTCCAAAGAACCTTTTGTTTTTATATCAATTGAAGAAAATACATAATATTAAGAGGTGGGTTGAATCAGTATATTACAAATTTGACTTAGTTAAACATTAATTTCCATTAATTACTTCTTCAATCATGAACCTAAAAAATATCAAAGTAGAACTTACAAATCTCTTTGGTGATGTAGAAATTAAGCAACACATTAAACACACATCCACAATAATAATGTGGGTGAACCCACAATAGTGGGTTACACTTTTTTTCCTGAACGGACACTGAACTCTACATTTTGAAAAAAACCTTTCATATTTGGATGCATATTGTCGTTAAACCGTTTGAAATCAGAAGATGAAGTAAACTAGAGTGTTTTAGGATTTTCTGTCTAGATTCTAAATATATTTTTTAATTTTTTTTTGAATTGATTTGAATGGTTTTTTCTTTCTCCCACAGAAACTGGTATGTTACCGAAAATGTCATTTTCAATGAGTTACCGTATTTTCATAAAGCATAATTTTTTTTTCTAAAATAGATATCAGTTCAATTCTTTTGAATTTAGTTTTTTAACATCCATACACATGCATGCAATTGGTTTGATGTCATTATCATGATTATTGTATATTTTATTTATGTTTGAAGTTGACTAAACTGTAATTTTGACATACCTTGACTACATAGCTTATAACTTGTCATGTGTTTATTAAATTTCAAATTATATTTTTTTCATAGAAAGTAGTCTCAAAGAGGAAGGGAACTGCTATTTTTCAAAAAAAAAAATTCTCTTTTCCACTATTTTTCATTGAACATCAAACTCAGAGGTTTATATTTGATAAAAAAAACCTACATTTAATTAACGTTAAAAATTGTATACCTAATAAAATAAAAAATGTCAAATCTATAATTGTTAGAAAGATCATTTGGAGTACTTGAGCTATACAAAAGGACGTCTCCTTATTGTTCCATTTGAGCCTTACGATTGGACCCCGAAGCCATGAAATATGTAGAATTTTGTAAATTACTCAATTTAACTCATTAAAATGTCCTTACTCAAGGACTTCCAATAGAAATTACTCTCGATCGAAACTAATTACTTTCGATCAAAACTAATTACTTTCAATAGAAAGTACTTTTTATCGAAAGTACCCAACTAAATCTGCTTGTTCACAAATTTTAGGAGGAATTTCTTCCTCCAAAAAATTGTTACCCACTATTGTGGGTTCACCTAACACTAGTTATATGATCCAGTACAATAGGACTTTGATGATCTAGAAGAGTGACAAATGCAACAAAATTGGTTAGGGTTGCATGATGCCAATTTTGGGGTGTTACAATATGTTGAAACTTAGGATGGGAAAAATAATAGTGAGAAGTGTTGCTCATATTTGTTGTCCAAATCCATCCTGATAGAAAAATAGATCACTTATAATATGAATTGGGAACCAACCTACCAAAGACACCCATCTCCAATTATTTTTATGGGAAAAAACCTAGAAAAGACACCAATTGTTATGTATGCGGAGCCTAATCAGACTCAGTTTCTTTCGGCGCGGTTTCCCCCCAGACATATCTATTTTGGCCCCAAGCTCGGGGTCAAGGGGCAGAGCCCCTTATGGGGTCTTGGGGCAGCGCTCCAGGCTGGGTCAAGGGGCAGAGCCCCTGATGGGGTCAAGGGGCAGCACCCCTTGTGGGGGCCCTGTGGGGAAGCACCCCATGGTCGGGTCAAGGGGCAGCGCCCCTCGACGCCAACAATGATTTAATAATATTGTAAAGGGTCGACGATTGATTTTTTATTAGTTGGAGCATTTTTTGCCCTAATTAGGTTAGGTCAAATATGCTCGTGAAAAGGGCTTAGGGTTTCAATATTTCATGGTATGAGGGATTTTCATAGCTTCCTGTGACAGGATTGAGTTGCAGGTTTCAGATTGTAATCATTGGATAATAATAAAGATATTGGACTCGTTGTTGGTGGACGTAGCCCAGGGATTGGGTGAACCATGTTAAATCTCTGTGTCATTTGTGTTCTCTTCCTTGTTTATATTTGCATTTTTCTGCTTATTATTCTAGCAAGTGGTATCAGAGCAAGGTTTTTTCATTCATTCTTTCATCTATTCTCTGAAGCAGGTCTCACGAGTTAGTGGGAGAGTCTCTCGGTTAAGTGGGAGAAATGGAAGACGAGGGTAGGTTGAAGGTTGATAAGTTTAATGGGCAGAACTTCCAGTTATGGAAGATGAAAATGGAGGACAATCTCTATCAGAAGGATCTATGGCGGCCATTAGAGGGAATAGCCAAGAAAGAGGCAGCAATGTCTAAGGAAGATTGGGATATTTTAGATAGGAAGGCACTGGGGAGTATTCATTTATGCCTAGCACA
>MU217174.1:170326-184848 GCA_018584345.1 Thuja plicata | reverse complement strand
GGAGCTTAATGTATGCTATGGTATGTACTAGGCCAGATATTGCACATGCAGTGGGAGTTGTTAGCCGGTATATGAGTCACCCTAGGATTGAGCATTGGAATGTAGTCAAATGGATTCTCAGATATTTGAGAGGTACATCCAATAAGTTTTTACACTTTGGGGGCCCTTATACCACTGTTCATGGCTATGTTGACTCAAATTTGGCAAGAGATATAGATACTAGACAGAGTACTATAGGTTATGTATTTAATGTTGGTGGGACAACAGTGAGTTGGATTTCTCAGTTACAAAAGGTGAATGCGTTATCCACTACAGAGGCAGAGTATGTTGCTGCTACAAAGGCAGCCAAGGAGATGATATGGCTTCAATTATTCATGGAAGAATTGGGACATCCACACGTAGATAATTATTTGTATTCAGATAGTCAGAGTGTCATTCATCTTGCAAAGAATTCTGCTTTGCACTCAAAAACAAAGCACATACAATTTTGATATCATTTCATCCAGTCAGTTTTGGATGATGGATAGTTAAAGTTGGAGAAGATACATACAGATGATAATCTAGCAGATATGTTTACAAAGGCAATGACAAGGGAGAAGTTGAATTCCTCTTCAGCTTCGATTGGTCTTCTAGACTGAACAAAATAAAAGAACAGCAGAGTCTAGGGTGGTTTCTTTATTCTAGTGGGAGCTACAGGTTTGGTCGATCAGTCTCCAAGTGGGAGGATATTGTTGTGGAGTCTGATCAGTCTCCAAGTGGGAGATTTTTATGTATGTGGAGCCTAATCAGACTTAGTTTCTTTCGGCGCGATTTCCCCCCAGACATATCTATTTTGGCCCCAAGCTCAGGGTCAAGGGATAGAGCCCCTTGCGGGGTCCTCGGGCAGCGCCCCAGGTGGGGTCAAGAGGCAGAGCCCCCGATGGGGTCAAGGGGCAGCGCCCCTTGTGGGGGTCCTGTGGGGCAGCGCCCCAGGGCAAGGTCGAGGGGCAGCGCCCCTTGACGCCAACAATGATTTAATAATATTGTAAAGGGTCGACCATTGATTTTCTATTAGTCAGATCATTTTTTTCCCTAATTAGGTTAGGTCAAATATGCTTGTGAAAAGGGCTTAGGGTTTCAAGATTTCATGTTATGAGGTATTTTCATAGCTTCCTGTGACGGGATTGAGTTGTAGGTTTCAAATTGTAATCGTTGGATAATAATAAAGATATTGGACTCATTGTTGGTGGACGTAGCCCAGGGATTGGGTGAACCACGTTAAATCTCTGTGTCATTCCTTTGTTCTCTTCCATGTTTATATTTGCATTTTTCTACTTATTATTCTAACACCAATCCCATACACCAAGATCTGATCACCAACTCAGTACATAGAACGTCAATCTCAACAATATGAATTGGAAATATTCAAAATTCAATCTAGAGCTTTCTTTTTTTTGATAAAATGACAGAAATTCCTCCCACAAATTGCATATATGATCTTCTAATGAAACTAAACAATTATTAAGATGCATCTTACACTACACCACTCTCATACTCACATATTATTATTATATTTTTCTTATTCCTTTCTAACTTGCTAGGAAAGATCCTATAAATACATTACATATATTATCTCTATTACATGTCCGTCTAATATATATATTATTTTGTATGTACTTCACCTATAAACATAAGCATAAACAAAACATGTAATATGTCATGTCCAATAGCCTACACACTACTCTAGAACAAGGCATACATTATAGGTTACCTGATGTAGATTGATCTTGTCCCAATAGTCACCCAAATACTATCTCCAGTTTCCACATGTTACAAACCTTTGGTACATCAATTTGGAACAAAAAACTAGTGATCCAAATCACACAATGACTATTGTACATCTTCAACACTCCTTCAAATGCCCTCTTTTACCATACTTCCAACACTTGAGTCTAGTCTTTTCGGGGGTCTTAGAACATCCTTTTGACTTATCCTTTCTTTTATACCATAAGTCTATTTCTCCTTAGGCCTTCCTTGTACATGCAAGGCATCTTGGAATTCAACATTCACAGTCTTTCTCCTCATCTCTTCTGAAAGAATTGTAAGAATTATGTTATCCATATTCAGTTATATACCACTACTACTTATGACAATGATTAGATTTCACAAGAATCAAGAAAAGTGAAAAGTATGAAAATACATTTATTTATGCTCCATCTTCAAAACTAGCATCTATTGATGCAAGTTGACCTAAAATAAAATTAAAAGTATTCAACTACTCAACAATAGAATCACCATCCCTCATTTTCAACTAATGCAAACATCTTTTTAGATATGGCTTGTTAGAAAATCTCTTAGTTTGATAAATATCACCTATTTTCCTTCATTGATTATATGCAACTTCTTCTATAGAGGGATTCAAGAGAATGAAGTCTATGAGACACAACTGAAATGTCCTCATGTCTTCTTGTCTAACTTTTTCCACTCATCCAACATCCACATCTTGTAACTAGTGGCATTAAAATTATCAATATCTTGATGAGAGGTGGAGAACATGACATAAAATATTTCTCCACTTTTCAAAAACCCCACAAAAACAAAGATACCACTGTAAAAGAAAACCTTCAACACTTAAAGAGAAAGGTGTCCCTCCCTTTATATAACTATTAGCTCTTTTACCAAATGTGAAGAAACAGGGTGAAGAAAGCTTGCAATATTAAATTTCATACGTGATTACAAATACAAAAATATTATCAAATATAAAAATAAACATATGCTTGCATAGTTAAACATCAATATAAAACTAACCATATTAAGAGAGACACCAAATTTACATGGAGAAACCCTTTCAAGAATAAACTCCACCATAGAATGAGGGCACACATATTATTATTCTTTAAAAGAGAGAACACCAAAATAGTAAAATCCACTACACTTCTCTAAAATATTCTAGAATTACATGGAAATAAAGACCAACCAATGATTAAATAATTATTCATTGGCTCCAATTCATAGCCAAATGGGAGGGGCAAAACTATTAGTGTATTCCCAAAACAAGGTGCCAAAACTACTTGTAAGAACCTATTCATTTGAGAATGAATAGCCAATAACCATATAGTAAAATAATAAATAACTCTTCAACCAACTTTGCATGGGTTCCAAACCCAAAGATACTTAGTCTTTATAGATTTTGAGTGCTTTATAGCTTGCGGTGATTGACAAATCCCTAAATGAACACCTTTCCTCCTCCCAAACTTGGTCTCTTTATGCATGAACCTTCATTTCTCATGATGGATATGGGAAGGAGTATATTTTTATCCATTATAATTTATATTTATAACCTCTTGAAAATGCAAAATTACAAATAACCATAAAGAAAAAATAATTAATATTTTTCTCACATGTCATAGGGAACACTTTCCAAAGAACATGACCCAAACATATGAATGAATTAGGATTGTAAGGTTAATGACACCTTATCCTAACATCAAGGAGCATATCCCTATGTGTTCCCTAAGTAAGAAAAGGAAGGGGAATACAATTATTGATCAAAGGATTCAACTATGAAAACAAAAAAATCTTTTGATGATGGTCTAGACAAAGAGACTAAGGATGGTATGGAGAAATATGTAGAAGATAATAATGTTGGTAAGGAAAAAGAATCCAAGGAAAAAATAATAGTTTTGAAACTTATAATAGAGGTATCTTTTCCATGGATTCTTTATTCTCTATTAGATATCACTTGGAACTTTACTTCCCTTTTTTCTAATGCTTGTTCCAAAAAAGAGCTTTCTTAAGTTTTGGGTGCTATTAAAGATATAATATCATTGCAACACACTTATGAAAAATAGTTGTATGTGGAGATAAATAATGATAACATGATTTTGGAAGTAGAAATATTTTACAAGGTTGGGAGGCTATACCCAAAATAGTTATGATTGAAAAAGACATATATTAAAAATAATTTAAATTTGAATTAATTGTTATGTAAAAAATGGAAAAAGAATTTTAAAGATAGGGTAAATTATACTTGAGAATGAATTAGTTATAATCTAAGATAACTTATAAGGTATAGTAGAAATTAATTAATGCATGATACATGATAGTGCAAGCAACATAAAAAATCATCACTAATAATCTTAAGGAAATCCATGAGAATCATCTAGATTTTAGGAGCTTGAAAAGGTTTCATAGGGAGAAAATGAGGATGCATTGCGCCCAATACTAAAACTAGAGTAGGTAAAAATAAATTTCTATTAAAAAAGAAAAGATAAAATTGTTGGGATTTGTTAAAATAAATAATTATTTCTACTAGGAAGGGTTCAAGCCTACTCAAATATTGAAGCATTTATAATTTATAATTTATTCTATTTTATATCTATTTTCTTATATCTTGGAGCATTTATAACACATTTCCTAGCTTTCCTTGGCTACATACCAAACCAAAATTCAAGTTCTTGTAGGAGAGGGCACTGAATATTTAATTTTTCTATGAAATATTTCTAGCAGACTTCAATGTAGGGACAAGTTAGTACAAGGCGATATGTCATTTCTTCTTTTTCTTTACCCAAGTTGCATCTTCCTGGACCATAAATGCCTAGTTTGTTGATTCTTCCTTGATCTAGTATTATTTATTAGATCACCATGCATGGAAAAACCCCTACTTTAGGTAGATAGTGTTTTCTCCATAATTATTTGGCAGGCCAGTCATGCCTAGCTTGAACTACTTCTTTCACCATATGCCACAAATACTAAAGTAATACCAAATCAAAATATAAATTAATTTATTTTCTTACATATTATTATAAGCATTATCAAGATACATAAAAAATATATAAATTTTCAAATTCCTAAATTAAATTAAAAAATGTCCTATATATGATTAAATAGTTATTTTTTGGGGTATCCTCCTATATATTGAGTTGAAGTGTGTGTCCATCTTCCTATCTTCCTATATATCTATATAGAATTGTAATCTAAATAATATTATACAATTATGGGTAAGTGAGTGGGTAATTATAAAAATATTCATACCTTTGATAAATGTTGTCTTCATTGATGATATGTCACTACTACTTGATAACATTGTTGTTATTATCCATGTAATAAAAAGTATGCATTGATAGATGACACTAGATATCTACAAATAGATTTTGGATAGGTAGTATGACACATCATTGCCATATGTTCTATAAGATGATGACATTTTTATTGAATAAAATTATGAAACATGTGTTAGAATTAATGAAATTGAGCATTATTAATGTTCCACATCCCCTTATGTCTACATAACATATCTAGATTGAAATTTTTGGATAGACCCAATTCAAGTAGAGTGAATGAACTCATTTCTTGTAGATGCCCTCATCTATTACACTTCTACAATGAGAAAGTAGATCATAATTGTTGGCATACAAAAACCAAATACCAAACTAAATTTTATAAATACATGATAAAGCATGTCCTTGACGTTGTTGAAATAACGATTCCTTTATTATAAAATTTGATATTTCTAATTCCAAAGCTAAAATTGCAAGCAATAAACAACTTCTTCTTGAACCTTTCTCTTCACTTAACTTTCATTACCTTCAATCTAAATGTCAACATCCTAAAATACAGGATGAGAATATTGTAATCTATAAATTACTTGCATAATTCGTGTTATAACAAACCAAACACCAAACTAAATTTTAGAAATACATGATTAAATATGTCCTTGATGCTAAAATAATGATTCCTTTACTATAACATTTGAAATCTCTAATTCCAAAGCTAAAATTGCAAGCAATAAACAACTTGTTCTTAAACCTTTTTCCTCAGTTATATGTGATGACCTTCAATCTAAATGCCAACATCCCAAAATACAGGATGTGAATATTGTAATCTTTAACTTACTTGCATAATTGTTGTCATACACAAACCAAACACTAACCTATCTTTTAGAAATATATGATTAAAAATGTCCTTGATGCTGAAATAGTAATTCCTTTATTATAACATTTGAAATCTCTAATTCCAGAGCTAAAGTTGCAAGCGATAAACAACTTCTTCTTGAACCTTTTTCTTCATTTATCTTTGATGACCTTTCATTTAAATGTCAACATCCCAAAATGCAAGATGAAAATGTTGCAATCTTCAACTTGCATAATTCTTGTCATACAAAAACAAAATACCAAACAAACTTTTAGAAATACATTATTAAAGATGTCCTTGATGCAAAAAAAAATGAATCCTTTTTTATGACATTTTAAATCTCTAATTCTAAAGCTAAAATTGCAAGCAATAAGCTTCTTCTTGAACCTTTCTCCCCAATTATATATAATGACCTTCAATCTAAATAACAACATCCCAAAATACATAATGAAAGTATTGTAATCTTTAATTTACTTTGCTTAATACTTTATTATATATGACAATAATCAAATAAAGATTCCTCACATAACTTTAAAAATTTAAATTGCATTATATGATCCATCTCTAATCATATTTCAAAGAAAATGGAAATATAACACTTAGACACAATGCCCAACAAAAAAATTTCTATAAATATTCTTAATGAGGTGGTTGTCAATCTCAAATTTAAGTAGCTAACATGCCACAATTGATAAAAGTGCAAACATGACCCAAACAAGAAGGTTCCTTTGCTAACCAATGAAAACTAAAATTAATCGATGTGAGCAATTTAAGTGAAATCAATGCATAACCTACAACTCACGTTGACCTTAACATATAGTACATAAATAAATAAAATACACACATTAATATCTTGCTTAAGTCGAGGTTCGATATATAAAAATACACACACATTAAAGGCTTGACGCTTCTTCCAAGTCTGAGTTTATTTTAGTAATGCTTGCTGGCATTAAACTTCCAAGCATGATTAATTTATGCGTTTTATCCAAATATCTAGTCTTCCGCAGATGGAGAATTAATTAGAACATGGGGTGAACGTGCAAAAATACAGGTATTCCTTTCAAAAAGATCTGACGTACATCCTGACGACTGCCGATTCAGTCAACGAACTCATTTCACCGCGTCCTCTCTCTCTTAATATACACATTTCACTACCAAAATCATATCTTGGTCGACATGGAGAACGCTCATATTTTTCTAAGCACTTATCTCCTCTCTCTAACTCTTCGGAGCCTCAGTGCAGCTCCTGAAACCTTCAATGCTCATGTTTCTCTTGGTTTCGAAGACAGTATTAAAGATTGTAGTAACTATAATGGATCTACAAGTATACACAGAAGAAGAGCTGCAGGTAAATTTTGTAGAATTTTGTTTGAATATGGGACAGACTTTTCAGTAACACAATAGATTTGGTTCGTGTAATTGGTTAAAGTGTTGAGTTCTTATTCTGAAAATCTAAGTTTAAATTTCAAAAGATATCTAATATAGAATACTAAGTTGTGACTTTTGGTCTTTTTATAATTGGTATTTAAATAAGCAATTTTGTAAGCTATAACTTTGTTCTTGTATATGTAGTTATAGTGCTAAAAAAGAGCTGGTATTAAACGCGGATATTTGTGTTGGTTTCATGTTTGGTATTTTAGTCCTATTGTTATACTCGCAAGAACTTGTATTGGTTTCTAAGTTGTGACTTGGTCTCCCGCATGTAATTTCTAGTATAGAGCTCAAAATAGATGGTATTAGTCCCATTGTTGTGCTTGCAAGAAGTTGTATTGGTTTCATGTTCTGGAATCAGTCCTATTTTTAGATCAAATGCATATGATCATTAAAATGGGTTTACAAGATGTATAAGATTTAGAGAAGTGTATGATTTGTTGTTATAGCTAATTTTTCAGTTTTTTTTTTTTCAATTGTATTTGTACATCATTTAGGTTTTTTTTGGCTTCTAGTATTTATGAAGTTTTTGTAGATTTCATTAAGTGTCAAAGGGTTAGAAAGTGGTCATTTGAAAATGTCACTCCATACCTACTACTTAAAGATACCCCAATAATTGTACACTCAAAATTGTCAATACTTATGAACTAATGTCCCATAGGCATGCACAAATGTTCCAGAGCGATACACACATAGATCAATTATGAACCAAAAAAGTTAAAAGATGATAAGCTATTGGGATATGTGAAACTTATTAGACTTTTAGTTATTATTGCTTTTGTTCCTTTAAAATTGGTAATTAGGAGGTTGGAGGGTTGGATGTACAAGAAGTGCATGGCTATTAGAATGTGCTCCACTACTAGTGTTGTTTCCCTAACTTAACACATAATTAATTTTTAACAATATTTCAGATCACGCTTTGTGTCCATGTTTACAATCTAAAAAATGAAGAAAAATGCTGAAACATAAATTATAACTTTTGACTCCTTTAACATAGTATTTAAAAGGATTGCTCTGCCCTAGATTTCTGGGAGCTTTTTGACATTTGTTTTGTGTTTGGATCTCAGTTGGTTTTTGTTTATAATTGTTTTTGTTGTTTTGTTGGTAAACTTGAGTTTCTGATCCTCTAGTCCTGTAAAACCAATTTTCACTTTAATTAAAAACATAATATTTAAAAGGAGAAGGAAAGAAGCACATGTTTTTTTATTTATTTTAAGCTTTGTGTTCCTAAAATGGGTTTCCCTTGGTTTTTCCAGGTTTCTCACTGTTATAACTAGCACTTGCATCTATAGGAGGTGCAAGGGAATCGCCGATAGGTGTTTGATTCGAAACTATAAATGAAGCTTTATATTATCTAAGGTAGTGTTTAATAGTGTAGATCTACAAATATGTATAATTTTCAAAGGCAGTTTTGTAGATAATTGTGGTAAACCCATGCATTTATCTAAGGCAATGAGATTTATTTAGACAAATAGCATCTATTTTGGATGAATTAAAGTAACACCGGTGTCTTTCTTTTTCTTTTTGTAGGTCATCTTCAAAAATCCTAGCATTTAAATGCATTGAAAAACATTAGAGGACTTATTATTTACAACTATAAATATAACCTATTTCCTTTTCTTGAAGTATAGATCATGAAAACTGTATGAAATTTTTTGTGGTTGTTCTCTTCTTTTCTTTAAGAGGAAACCGACACAAATCTATCACTTGATTTTTTATCATAGCACATGTTGGCAAACAACGAACATATCAGAATTTATTTATGAATAAAACTGATTTCTTTCATTTTTGTTTATAAACACTTATTTTATTTATTCTCAATTTTCCCTATGTTTGAAATATTGACGCACCAAAATTGATTATAAATCTCGCATTTGATAGTAAGGTTGCAAACAAGATTTTGAGAGTAAGATTACAAATTAGATTTAAAATGGATGTTTGTGGAAACAAAGAAAAGTATACCATATTGATATAAATTATTGTGCATGTAGGAGAGGAAATAGTTATTTTCAGGTGTCAATAAATATGTATATCAAACTTAGTAGGACCCTCAAGTTGAGAGCTTGGCTAGAGAAATCCTTAGAAGTTGAAAGCCACACAATCTAGAAGACTAAGGCATTCACAAGCCAAAGTGTCTTGGCACCACAATACTGGTAACAAATATGTTGCTGAAAGACAAAAATGAATATCAAGTAGATGAGAAAGAGCTTAACTTCAAACCTGCACAACCATAAAAAATGTATCTTACCTATTTCCATTTAAGCATTTTTGGAAAACCCAAATCTAGGTAAAAAGTAAATGCAACTGTCTGAAGTTTACAGGCTTATGGATGCTTTGCATTTAGAGTTGGTAGCTGAAAGGACATAGGGAATCATTAGACGACACAAAATTACAAATAGAAAATGATGGAAATGAAAACCCTAAGGCCCGTTTGGGTGCATGAATACCAAATGCTGGATATGATCGATTTTGGAAGATGCTACAATTCTGGAAGATACATATCCTAGAAATGATTTTCAGAATATGGACTAGACCTGTTTGGTTCACCCGGAAGATGACTGAGAAGATGCATAAATAATTTTA
The DNA here is from genome assembly GCA_018584345.1 of Thuja plicata. Classification (NCBI taxonomy): domain Eukaryota; kingdom Viridiplantae; phylum Streptophyta; class Pinopsida; order Cupressales; family Cupressaceae; genus Thuja; species Thuja plicata. Next base: position 174,942 of record MU217174.1, on the reverse strand, counting down.
ATTTTTTTTTTACGGTGTGTATGTGTTTATATAAACACACAAGCACACATGTGTGTGTATATACACACATGTGTCTAGACTCTACACACATATATATACACACATTTGTGTATATATACATATTTAGACACACACACACACACACACACACACATATATATATATATATATTATATACACATGTATATACATATACATGCATATGTGTGTATATATAAACATACACACAAATACACACATTTGTGTATATATACACATATACATACATTTGTGTATATATACACATATACATACATATACACACATTTGTGTATATATACACATACACGCACATATACACACATACACACATTTACACATCTATCATGTCACGGATCCGACGAGATATTAAATTTGCTTTTGTAAAAATTGAAATTCCAATTCCACCTATTTAGGTGGAAGATTGATATGCCCATTTTGAGGCAAAATCAAAATTTTGTAATTCCAATTACATTTTTATTCATAGACCCAAACATGGAATTTGGCATTATTTGGAATTAGATAATGCCAATTCCAGTCTAATTCCAGCCCCCAAATGGGCCTAATTACCATTTGTATAATGAACTATACTTCTAGGTTGCGTACACGGCTTTCTTGTTTCATTGATGGAGTAGATTGAGATTGGAAAAGGGAGAAAACACTTTTGCAATGAAACCAGGTACGCAAGACAAGTGAACACCACTGAATGGTGAATAGTAAAAAATGGATGGAGTAGCCATGAGAAATGTAAAATAAGCATGTGCCATAAAAAAAATCATTCTATGTTTTGATAATTTTATTTCAAGACTTTTAAGAAAATAAATTTGCAAATTTTATACTTTATTTCAATGTGAATTTTAAGAAGGGTTAAATTTTCTTTAGATTAATAAAATTATTCAAAAACAAGCCTATTTGCAAAGATGGATTAATCACAAATATAAGTGATAAAGAGTTGTATAATGAACTAAAATGATTTATAATAGCAAACAAAAATCCATCAAATCCAAAAACTCGCCAAACATTTTTCAATAGAGAGATTTGTTTCAAAAATATTTTTAAATAAAAAAGTAGCAAAGTTAATCTAGTTGAGACTCATGAGAGTGTCGAGTAAAGACTGGATGCAAGGAAAGTGTTTGCAAAATTAACCCTAAGGAACAAGCAAGTGCTAAACAAAAGTATAAACCATATGAAATTCAATTCCCTAAGACTTAATGAATCTGATGACACTGAAAGTACATGTGAGTAATAGTTTGTCAAAATCTATATTGTATTTTTCTTTTGCATGTGTTATTGTGCTTGAATAAATGTCATTGTATGCCATGGAAGGAAAATTAAAATTAACACGGTCATCTTGTGAGGAAGTGAAGAAATAAACACAATATTGTCTTTAATATTTGAAAAAAAATATATTATATATACATTTGAAAAGTATTTATATTACCTATGCGCCCACAGTTAATTGGCAAAAAAAAATTGTAACAATTTTAATTTTGAAAAATCTGTTATTTATATTAACTCAACTAGATTCATGAATTATAAATAAACATTTATAAAGAATATGTTAGCAGATTTTAATGCATTTGGCAGATGTTTCTTTTTTATTTTTGAAAGAAGAAAGTAGAATACATAAGGTCAAAGCTGCAAATTTTGCCGTATTTTACAGATTTTTCTACACTTTTTTTGAAAGAAGTGAAATACAGAAGGTTAAGACATGCTGAGAGGGAGGGTCTAGTTATTAGTGAAATCAATTTGAAAGATTTAGAATGAAAATTTGAAATGGGAAAAAATGTCTTACAAAATCTTTGGAGAAAAATTGAACTAGGATTCAGTATGAAAAAGTTCAACAAAGAGATTCAATAGAGTAATAGCAAATAGGATAGAGTTGTTTTCCTAATTAGAATACTATCATTCTAAAGAAATAAAAATCTAAATGTAAATAAGAATAAAATACTAAATCTTAATTAAAATGAAATTTCACAGGCAAAACCAAAACTCAAATATTCATTGATTGGCAACGAACAACAAAATAAGCAATACATACCATTGATATTTAATATCCTTTAAAATTCTATGGAGTAGTCCGTTGTAATTCTTGTGGTCAATACGGAAGGTGCAACAAATCATATTTTGAACCGACAGATTCTTGTTAGCACACCATCGTACTCCCAGCCTGTGTCAATAATCCCTCTTTTTTCATTGTGTTTTGAGTAGGATATGGACGTCCATCAAAACACAATGAAAGAAGAGGGATTGTTCAGATATTATATTTGGAAATGATATGGTAGACGTGTGCAAAATCTAGAATCGTAGAAGAGGAACATGTATTGTTTGGCAGTATGCCACAAGGAAATGTGTTCTCGTTCAATCATAATGTGTTTCATGAAAGGAATTAAAAAACATTCAATTAGTAGATGTAAAGTCAGATTTTCCACTTTTTACAAGCATCATCCTTGCCTGTGCCTAAATGAGATCTTTGGAATGGGGTGTAGACATCCGCTAAGGCAGAATGCAATGCATTGTATCTTTATTGCAGACCTGTAAAATTTAATTCACAGATGCTTACATTTAAAAAACAAAATCTTAACGTGTACATCTGCTACAGGCTAGGAATGGATTTTGCGAGATGTTGTAGCAAAATCCCCTGTCGTGGTAGATATTTATGCAAAATGGGGAAGCATTTACAAGGCATGTGAAATGTTTGACATAATCTTCCAAAAAACATGTGCTCTCACAGAACACTCTGATTGCAGCATATGAACCAAATATGTTTGTTCGAGCTTACCTTGTGAATAGATGAAGTGGAGAGAAAGGGAGGAATAGAGTAACAGAATTGAAGGAGAGTGTGAGGAAGGTGGTGGCGGTGAGGAGAAGTTCTATGAATGTTCTCCAGGTTGTGGCTGCCCAATGGAAGAATGTGAATGGCGGCGAGAGAACGACCAGAACCATAATTCGATTGGAGTGGACATAGATTCGGCTGCATTTATTGAGTTTGCAAGTAGTGTAGAATTCTAAGACGGTGATGCACTAAAATATCTCAGAGATAAAACTTAATCAAATTTTTCTTCGTCTGTTCTTCGTGTACATCAAGATAGGACTATTGAACGACGTTTAAACCATATTATGGTAATAAATATGCGAAATAAATACAGTTGTGGTCAAATTTAAAAGCATTTAGTGAAGATGTTGTAGCCTTGTCTACTACGCAAGGAAGGACTAACCGTTGGAGAAAACTGGGTGTGAGAAGGAGCGTGAGACAACCATGAAGCGTGAGACAATAAATGTACGTACGATCGGAAGTCTGCTCCGGAGGAAAAGCCTATCGGCTTAACCAGCAAATTAAATAAAACATTGAATAACAAAAATACTGCACAAAAATGTACGAGCCGTAGTACTCCCTGGTCGCATAGGCGGACAATTTATTCCTGTTAGTCCTTGCTTCGGAAGCACGTCAACGGATAAATAAACATCATTTTTTAAGGTCTGCGGAGTTTGGATTTCAAAAATGGAAGTGTAGATATTTTTAATTTACTTGCCATGCTATTGTTATGAGTGGTTTTTTAAAAATTTCATTAAAAATAAAGTAAAAATCTCTTGTCCAATGATAAGGAGGGAATCTTTTTAAGAAATTTCTTAATGTGAAAAGTTTTAGTGGTTATGTCACATTCTGCAAATGCTTCACATACCTAGTCTTCGCTAACGCATTTTACATACATTTGTGTTAGTTACGTTGGGGTGTGGCATTTTAAAGACAATTAATGTAGCTTCTACGTACTTACACATTTTCTATACATGCCTAGTAGAAACCCTCAAAGCGACAGGGTTAAAGGCACCAAGTGAATGCTCATTTGTTTTGCTTTGTTGTGATTATTGAAGGCTTTTTAACCGGAAAATGCATTCAGTAATAGTAGGAAGGGTTTTACTTTTGTAACCTCGAAACTGCATGACAAAGAATCTGGACAGTGTTCAAGTTCAATATTTATCATTTTGACATTGTAATTATTTAGTTAGTTGTAATCATTGATGTAGATTTTAGTTGTAACTTTGGATTGACTTTAGCTTGACAGAATTTGAAAAATAAAACGATCCTTAGAGAGGAAAATAAAGGAGCTTATCTAAATGCAACCATGGCAATGGTGATTGCTTGAGACCTTGTATTAAGCTATGGTGTTTCCCATGGTTGTTGCTATAGAGTATGACCAAAAGGTGTTTCTCTTTTCTCGTACATTGCAAACCGATAGATATAGTGTACATATATGACTTTAGGTTGATCCATAGACTTAAAGGTTTCTTGTTAGATGTTTATATTTAAAATTTATCTCTACTTTTTGAAGTGTGGTATATGTTAGATGTTTATATTTGAAATTGCTCTCAACTTTTTGAAGTGTGGTATTTGTAAACCTTGATGGGTTTTCTTTTAAGTTTTAACATTTTGATTTCTCATGTCAAATTTATGTGTAGAAGGTAATCCAGCTGTTTTTGATAGATAAAAGCAGCAAGAGGGTGCTGGCCCAAGAACAGGGGACTGGAGGCACATTAACAGCAGGTTAATGGCACAGTCGAAGTAAGTAGCAAGATTTTACTGTTAACACCAGCTTCTA
>MU217174.1:110361-129457 GCA_018584345.1 Thuja plicata | reverse complement strand
GAGTGGGCTTCATTCACTTGTTTTACATGCGAAGCTCTTCTTGACGATAGATCCCCTTGTAGGTAGGGAAGGATTTTGTTTTTACCTCATTGGTCAACTTGGTTTGGACTTCAACTTTTGGCAATACCTTCTCTCTTTGGGGGATTGGTGTCATTTGTTTTTGTGTGAGCTTTGAATGAGGTGATTTCAAATTAGTGAGTTAATGAATCTTGTTTGCTATGTTTTTGTGAGGTGAAGAGGCTAGAGGATTATGCTCTTTTCCCTTTTGCGAGAATCAGAAACTTGGAACCCTTGAATCCAAACTAAGTCCCCATGTGGTCCATATTGTGAGTCTTCCTTTTTAGAGAGGGTTAATTGTAGTGGACATCCCTTTTATTGGGTCAACCACATAGACAGAACCTCAAGCGGTAATAGCCATTTTTTCCATGGGAGCAACAACTGCTATATAAATGTCCTTATGGAAGAAACCTCCATGGGTGTAGTTTATTATGGGTTGTCAGATCTCCTCAGTAGCTCCTGATTGATCAAATTCTTAGACTATGTCAAAACCTCAATGCGCTGGGATTGGATTTCACCCATTTGAGATTGCAAAAGTTGCAGAGTCAAGCCATTGTACTAAGAACCATAGTGCAACCAACTTTTTATTTTCTAGGACTGTGTGTGATTGGAAAACATTTGAGAACATACAAAAATAACATTCTTATGGAGTAGGATTACTATCACACTATCTATATTCATGTGCAAGGTTGCTTTGTCCCTTGCTCATTGTTTGAGGACATTGATTGCTTGAACTCCCTGATTTCTATTTTGCATGCTTGATTCATGATAAAATCTATTAATGCACCTAGTTGGCTATTTAAAAGCATCAAAATATAAGTTCTGTGTCCTTTCCTCACGTGATAAAATTATTTCCTCATGTCATTTTCTACGTTTCTTCACGTAGCTATCTGGGAAATCTCACGCGAAACTTGATTCTAGTTACTGTTTCCTGTTTCACCAGTCTGAGTTTTCTCATGCTGTTTGGTGCATTCTGTCGTGTGATCCTACATTTCCTCATGTGAGACAACATTTCCTTGCATGAAACTGCCTGTTATAATTTTTGAGCCCATTTAGCTTTTTGTCCTGTCATTTTCAGTTTTCTAGGTTGATAGAGGTCAGATTGGATTATTTACCCTGTTGTTAGAAGCTTGTTTAGCTTTGGATTCTTGTGTTTTCACCTCTTGAATTAGCAATCTTTGATTTCACAAGTGACCTTTCTTGGCGCTTTGTGAGCTAGAAACCATCCTTGTTGAAAAGATAAACCTTTAGATTCTTTGATAACACACCTGGAGAGTTTTGGTAGTCTCTTGTCCATCCACTTTCATACAATTTCAATTTCAATTTCAAGTTAATTTGGTTAAGACCATCCTCCTGATCCATATGTGCTAGGGTATTCACCCAAAGTTATTGGGCATCTCTGTGGCAGTGTTGCCTTATTCCTATTTGCAAATTTATATCTTATCACCTCTTTTTGGACAAGTTAATGCCTTTTCTATCCTAGTTTGATACCAACGTCTCTTAGGGTAATCCTATCAGCTAGTACTTTTTCTTTCATGCCAGTTACAACAAGATATCAAGTAAATCAATGAAAATAACCTCAGGTGGTTTTTAACCAATTACCCTTAGTACAAAATCTCCAAAGACATAAGGAAAAAGGACCCATATTTGATCAATCACCTAGGAATACTTCGGAAATTTGGTTTGATTCTAAGAGTCACCTTAGTGAGTTGAGTATTCCCTTAGCATCTTGTCACTCTTCTATAGAAATGAGTTACACAATGACTCAGAGAGAGAGGGAAGCCATGGATTAACATTATGATGATTTGTTTGCAAGGAGTGGACATGCCATTTCATTCAGTGGTTCCTCTCATAATAGTAGACCAACCTCACCCCTTATTTCAACAAGATATTTGGATGCACATCAAATGGCTGAGAGAGAGAGAAAGGTAAAATACATGTTTATAATGATGAGTTATCACAACATGAGAAATAAGGAGATGAGCGTCATGATGCTCACATCAATGCAACTTATACCAATAAATTGTTTCAACATTCAAGACCAAGCTCACCTCTTAAAACATCTACCAACTACATGAGTGACAGAATCAAGAGGATTGAGCATGAAAAGAAGGTATTCCAAGATGAACAAATTCACAATCAAGAACAAATTAAACACCTAGAGTTAGAGAAACAAGCTTTAATCGAAATGGAAAGGAAAGCCCTTCAAGAAGAGAAGGATAGGCTCTTGGATTGACAACTTAACGGTCCATTCAATCATATGCATATTAGTGGTGGAAACAGTTCTCCTCCATCTACCCCTCCTAGGACTCCAAGAAGTAGGAGACATTCAAGATCACCATCATGATCTCCTAGTCCTAGAGGAAGAAGGGTTTCTAGACATGATCATCATTGGAGACAAACCTCTCCTAGGAACTCAAGACCATCTTTACAACATGCTCATTATGGTTCACAATATGGTGGTTTTAGGGAAAGCTTTGATCATACCTCCCAAAATTTCATGCACATGCAACAAGAACCATTTTTCAATAGTATGTGGAGAAGTATGTGAAGCAAAAATAGGATAAGATCCTAAAGAGTCTAATTGATAATGGGGCTAAGGTCCCTTACAAATTTGATGTGGATATAAAAATTAAGAGACAAGATCCATCTCAAGAGGAGAAGATGGATGAAATACAAAGACAAATAGCCAAAATATTTGCACCTAAGAATTATTTCTCATTGGACTCGATTTGTCCTAATCCTTTTGATAGGAGTGTTGACATGAAGGAATTTCCTAGAAAGGTTGAAATTCCTCAATATGAAAAATATGATGGGAGTGGAGATCCACATGATCATGTGCGACATTTTTATACCACTAGTTTTGAGTTCCATCAAGATGATTCATACCTCATGAGGTTATTCCCACGAAGTCTTAGGGGGCAAGCAATGGAATGGTTTACTAAGATAACTCCTCTTGTTAAGACTTTCAAAGAGCTTTTTCAAAGATTTGTCCAACACTTTACATACAATGTTTCAAGATCTATCAGTTTGTTGGACTTATGTAGCTTAAAGAAGAATCAAGGAGAGTCCTTTGTTACCTTCTTGCAAAGGTGGAGACGAAAATGCTCTTGCTATTCTAGAACTATTCCTGATAATGAAAAGATTGACATTCTTGTTAGAAATTTGGTTCCTGAAATGTGGTATGAGATTAAGAAAATGGTTTGTGATTCATTTGACACCATGGTTGAGACTACATGCCGAATTGAGGATGTTTTGAAAGAACAAGGAATTTTGACTAAACATGGAAATAATAGCAACAATGGTCAAAACAACAACAATTCTAACAAGGATAAAGGGAAGAACCAATATTGGAATAAGAACAAACAATTAATGATGGAGTTGTAGATTCCTCCCAACATAAGGATCAACCTGTGTTACACTTATCTAGTACTGTTCAAGAGTGAAAGACATCAATTTACAAAACTTGGTGAGACATATGGGGAAATTTTACAAAAACTTATTGATAGCAATCTAGCACATCCTCTAGATGAAGCACATTTCTATATACCTAAAGAAAAACCATGGTGGTTGAAAGAGGATGACTTTTGCATATTTCATAATGGTATTGGACATAATGTTGAAAATTGTGGGAGACTCAGGCATCTTGTTCAAGATCTCATTGAGAATGGAAAGCTTATGGTAGATGGATTGAAAACCAACACTGACCATAAAGAATTCAAGGAACCTTTGCCCAAATATGAAAAGGGGGAGACCTCTAAAGTTAAGAATGGCAAGGCTGAGATCAACTATACTTATACAAATGCAGAGAATACCATCAACATGCTTGAATTTGTGGAAGAAAATGTTAACATGATGAGTGGAAGAGATCCCTATGGTTATGATCTAAATGAAGACTCTCCTCCTATTTTTTACAAAGAACCTGTTGTGGTGCTAAGGGGTCCCAACTCTAGAAGGTTGTCTCAAGCCCTTCATGTTGTTACCTGAAGTCAAGGTCTTGTTGTCATTAGAGGACCCAGTTCAAGTCAATCCAGTAAACCTAAGCAAGTGGCATCCAAGCCTATTACCTTGAAGCCAGCTATCAATCCTAAGTCAAACTACAATCTTGTGGATCAGTTAAAGAGAACACCCACTCAGATTTCAATCTTTGAGCTTTTAGAGTTGTCTCCAAGACATAAAAAAATACTTGAGGATGCTTTGTGTATGGAAAATGTCCCCAAAAATTTAGATATTGATCAATTCCATAATATGGTTAATCACATTGCTACCCCTCATTTCCTTACATTTTTAGAAGATGATGATAAAGCTTTGAGCCATCCACAGAATCCTGCCCTTCATATTGAGGTCATGACCCATAGAACATGTGTTAGGTGCGTGTTGATAGATGGGGGTGCTGGGCTTAATATTTTTTCTTTTAGTCTTTTGAAATAATTGGGTTATTCTGAAGAGGTTATAGATACTAGAAAGAAAATTACTATCAAAGCCTATGATGAGGCAAAAAGAAGTTCCAAGGGGTTGGCCGTCCTTCCTGTTAGGATTGGCCCTGTTCAAAAGGATATTTTGTTTCAAATAGTTGATGCTAGACCCCTCGCATATAATATCTTACTTGGTAGGCCATGGATTCATGATATGAAAGTAGTGTTGTCTACCTACCATCAATGTGTTAAGTTCCCCTACAATGGAATAGAGATTTTTATGCCTGGGGATAACACTTTATCTGTTAATTCAATTTCAGTAGGGGCTCATGTTTCACTCAATAGAGAAGCAGAAGATTTTGATGCTACCTTAGCAAAATGAAAAGACAAGTTTAAGACAATAGACCTTGGTATGGGGGGGGTGTCAACCCAACTCCCTCACAACATTGCCAGTTTCACCTCGGTCTTATGGAAAACCTTCAAAAGAGATGAAGCCTTCCTCTTTAGCTATGACATTATTTGGAAAAATTTTAGAATCATCAGTGCCTATTCAAAATGAGAAAGAGGAAACATTTGTCAGAGACTGGATCTATAGAAAAGAAAATTATAAGCACAATGAGAACTTCTCTCTTTCTCCTAAATCTTATTGAAGAGGGTATACTTTTATCAAAAAGATGGGCTATCCTGGATACGACACTCTTAATCACAATTTGGATGCTAGGTTCGAACCTCTTGATCATGCTAAATTTGGACGCAAGTCTAAGAAACCAGTTGGCCTAGGATTTGAAAATTGCAACAAGCGTACTAATCCTCTCTTTGAAAATTTGGATAGTGATGATGAACCAGATTATGTACCTAATTTGACAAATCAATGGGATATGTGTGAATATTGGGTCCCTTCCACTACTCTCCTTTGGGGAGATTCAGATATTTTAGTCACCCATGCATCAGTTGCAAATTTAGAACAAGAATTAGATATAGAAGATCCTTTGAGAGAGCATCAAACAAAGAATCTTGTTTGTTTAGTGGAAAGACAAAGTGTTTCTTTTGATGAAACTAGACCTTCTACATCGCAATATCCCAAACCTTCATGGTGTAGGCATCCTAGTCGCAGTTCAAATACAAGTTCTAATGAGTATGAATGGGACTCTTTTTTGGAGCTCTCCATAATTGATAGAGACATTGATGTTGTTCACACTTATAGTTTTCAATCTGAGGTAGCCAACGACTCATGTGTAGGATTAGAGGTTTTGAACCCACATGTTGCCTTAGTGGACGATTCTTCACTTGTTAGGACGAATCCTTATTTGTGTAGCTTAGAGGGATACTTGACAGACTCTGACTCTTCAGTCACCATCGATAATATCATTCATATTTATAGCCTTGAACCAGCCATTGACTTGTCTCTTGTTCATCCTGACCTCATTGATTGGTCTCAACACTATCAAGAACCTGTGCTTTTGACATTCCAAAATGATTATGAGATAGCTTGTTACCTAAATGCCATTGAACCTGTAGTCTCTTCCACCAGCGAACCGACTACCAGTATGACAGAGCCAGACATCAAGTACCTTAGTCACAAGATAAAAAGAAAAGAAAAACAAAAGAATAGGATTTATGATGGCGAAAACCACTGTGTGGCGATGTTAGAACCAAAAAAAGTAAAAAGAAATGTTGTATCCAAGGGTGAAAACCTCTTTGAGGCACCTAAGGATGAGGTATTTGATCATCTCCCAAGTTATTTTCAATATCTATCTTCAGTGCTTATTGAGCCAACACAAGCGGTTAATTTGGGTACAAATGAGGCTCCACAGATAGTGCACTTGGCTGAGTCCTTGTCACCAACAGAAAAAGAAGCTTATACCAAGTTCTTACAAACCAAGAAGATTAATTTTCCATGGACTTATTCAGATATGCCAGGGTTGGACATTAACCTTATCATGCATCACTTATCTATAGCTCCAAATGTCAAACCAGTTAAACAAAAATTGAGGAAAATGCATCCTCACATAGCACTTCTAGTCAAAGCTGAATTAGAGAAAATCCTTGGTGAAAAATTCATAAGAGCTATTGCTTATGATGAATGGATATCAAACATTGTACCAGTTTCTAAACATGACAAATCCATTCGAGTTTGCACAGATTTTAGAGATCTCAATAGAGTATGCCCAAAGGAAGACTTTCCACTCCCCAATATAGACATGATTGTGGATATGACTACGGGTTATGATATTTATTCCTTGATGGATGGTTTTTTTGGATTCAATCAAATTAAGATAGCTCCTGAAGATCAAGAAAATACTGCATTCACTTGTGCATGGGGTACCTATTGTTGGAACGTTATGCCTTTTGGATTAAAAAATGAAGCAGCTACCAATCAATGAGCTATGACAACTATTTTTCATGATATGATACATAAGAATATGGAAGATTATGTGGATGACACCTTGGCCAAGTCTAAACAAAGAGATACAAACTTAGACGATTTGGAAGTAATTCTAGATCGCATGGAACAATTTCAACAAAGGCTAAATCCTAAAAAGTGTGCATTTGGAGTGACCTCTGGAAAACTGCTTGGATTCATCATTTCAGTGAAAGGAATAGATGTGGACCCTGAAAAAGTCCAAGCAATTATAGATATGCCACCTCCTTAAAACATTAGTCAAATGAGGAGTCTTCAAGGATGTCTTCAATCTATAAGGAGATTTATTTCACAATTGGCAGATAGAGCTCAACCTTTCAATAAGAACTTACATAAGTGAGTCAAATGTATTTGGAATGAGGATTTTCAAAAGAGCATAGATCAAATCAGGAAGTACTTGGCAAATCCTCCTATTTTAATGCCTCATATCCCAGGGAAACTACTTATTTTATACATTTCAGGAAAAAAATCTTCCTTTGGGGCATTACTAGCTCAACTTGATGAGCATGGGAAAGAAAGAGAAATATACTACATTAGTCATACTCTTGTTGCATATGAGGTCAATTACACTAGAATTGTGAAATCTTGTCTTGCCGTTGTGTTTGCTTCCCAAAAGTTGTGACATTACATGCTTGCGCACACTATACACCTCATAGCCAAAATAGATCCACTCAAATATTTGTTGAGTAAGGCTCCCTCAAAGGTAGCCTTGCTAAATAGATGATGATACTTTTAGGGTTTGACATAGATTACCTTGAGTGTAAATCAATCAAAGGACAAGCTATAGCCGATCAATTAGCTAATTTCCCATTACAAGATGATGTACCTATTCAAGTTGACTTCCCAGATGAGCATCTCATGTATATGACTGAAAGAACATGGAGGATGTTCTTTGATGGATCTTTTATACAAAATGGTTTAGGAGCTGGTGTTTTGTTTGTTTCTCCTCATGGGTACACGATTCCTAATTCTTACAAATTATTTTTCTCATGTACAAACAACATTGCTGAGTATGAAGTTTTAACAAATGGACTTAAGATGGCCATAGAATGGAGAATCACAAAGTTACACATCTATCGGGATTCACAGCTGATAATCAACCAAGTTAATGATGAATATCAAATGAAACATGAGAAATGGTACCTTACAAGAAAATGGTTGATTACTTAAAGAGATACTTCACATTTGTCACATTTCAACAAATCCCTAGAGCAGAAAACAAAGCAGCTAATGCTATGGCTATACTTGCTTCACTTCTTTAGTTAGAGAAACATGAATCAAGATTTGAATTCCTGGTAGAAGAGCTACATCACCCTATCTTTGATTCCCAAGAAAGACATATTATTTGTACCCTTGTTGGTCATGAATCATCCCGTTATGGTGCCATTTACTCATATCTTCATGATGTCATTATACATGAAGCCTTTAACCGGTCTAAATTCAGAAACCTTACCCGAAATGCCTCTCACCATTCCCTTATCGCTGGTGATTTGTATAGGAGGGGTCTAGATGGAACACTTCTTAGATGCTTAGAAAAGGAAGAATTTGACCAAGCGTTAGTTGACATCCACGAGGGTATCTGTGGGGTACACTCCAATGGCCTTGCCATGACCTGAAGTTTTCTTAGGGCAGTGTACTATTGGCCTATGATGTAGATTAATACAGTAGATTTTGCAAATTCATGTGAAAAATGCCAAAAACATGGTAACCTGATACATGCTCTAGGCAGGGAGCTCATTCCTTCTATATCTCATTGGCCATTTTAGTTCTGGGCCTTTGATCTTGTTAGGAAGATTCATCCCAACTCATCAGGTGGACATAAGTTTATTATCACTACTACTGATTACTTCACCAAATGGGTAGAAGCTGTCCCACTTTCTGTTGCCTTGGGCAAGACAGTTTCTCTATTCATCTTGAACCATATCATCTATCGATATGGAGTGCCTTCCAAGATTATTACTGACAATGGATGCCAGTTCAAAAATAAGGACCTTAAACAGCTCTAAAAAAAATTCAAGATTAAACAACATTGGTCCTCTATTTACTTCCCATAAGGAAATGGTCAAGCAGAGGCATCAAACAAGACCATTCTTAAAATTTTACATAGAACTGTCTGTAAGAATGGTAGAGATTGGCATTTACAGATAAATCTGGCTTTGTGGGCCTATAGAATGAGTATTTGTACTCCTACTGGGGCTACTTCTTTTGCCCTTGCATATGGTGCTGAAGCAGTATTAGCTTTGGAGGTTGAGATTCTTTCACTTAGAGTTTCTCTTCATGGTCTAGTTACTGATGAAGACTACCGCGCCATGGGACTTAAAGAGATAGAACTTCTAGATGAAAAATGTCAAGCATCATTTGACCATATGAGGGTCTATCAAAAGTGCATGTCCAAAGCCTTCAACAAAAAGTATCACCCTAGAGAATTTCAAGTAGGAGATCTTGTCCTATGTGAAAATCCTAAGAATCAATAGCATAGAGATCAAAAGGGCAAATTTGAACCTAATTGGCTTGGACCTTACATTATCACAGCATCTTTTGGGACAGGTGCTTATTTACTACCTACAGAAAAGGTAGAATAGCTCCCTAATCCTATCAATGTTTTGCACCTGAAGAAATTCTATCCATGATGCCCATTCTGTCTAGGGGCATCCCTTTGTACATAATTATTGATCTTGAAAAATTTTAAAAAAATGATATATTGCCAAAAAATCTAAAAATTGGAAAATGTCCTAAAAAAATGATCATCTTAGTAAAAACCTAGCAATAGGCACTTTGATGTATCTCTAAAAAAAAATTATATTCCAAAAATGCAAAAAAATCAAAAATTTTAAAAATTCAAAAAAAAAAAAAAGAAGAAAAAAATTAAAAAATTACAATAAAATCCAAGTGGTGAAAACTTGGAAATGGGCACTACTTGAGGCCTTTGCACCCCTATTTTTTAGTGCATGTCCTTGACACTTAGCCTTTCTCCATCATGCCTTGTCCTTGTTGCCTTGGTCTGGAATTGGTCTTTGTCTTTGTCTAGGGGGCATAACTGTATTAGTTTCAGTCTCTTGGATGCATTCGTCTTTAGGACACCTCACAAATGGTGTTTTTCAACATCACCCCAACTGTATTTTTCAATACAACCCTTGACATCGAGTTTTTTTCAACACTTACCGGTTTGGTCTTAGCCTATTTTTTCATGTGGTCTTACCTGCTTGCAAGCATTTAATCCTTATCCTCAGAACTCAGTATCAGTTAACACGCTTAAATTTTTAAATGCAACACTTAATGCTTGAGCTATGTCATGATTGTTTCTTTGTGTGCTGATGGTTATTGATTTTTGTTGAGTGTCCTTGTCTAATAAGTCTCTCCGTGATGCATAACTAGAGGACTTGGGGCATGGGGCATGTTTTTATTTGCTTCCTGCTTTATGCTTCACTATTTTTGCACAACCGTTCTGCTGGTCATCCTAGTCTCTATGCCTTGATGCGAGCCTGGTTTTGCTATATTAAATTGGGTAAGCTAACATCACAACCATCTTTACCTTTATGTCTTTGATGCTTATGTTAGAATCTTTCCACATTTTTAATTCGATATAAATCACATTCATATCTTCATAGTTGAACTTGTGATTGGTGATCATTGTATGATTTTCTGATGTCCGTTAATAATGGCCCAATGATGAAAATAAGTTCCTTAACATTCTCTAATGAATGATGAACACAAGATCCTATGTTTTTCACTCTATTGCAAGTACACCTTTGCATTTTCATGTAGCCTGCATTGTTAGACCTCATGTTAGTTTGCATTTTTAGGCTGCATTATGAGTTTGAGCTAGGGGTTTTTCCTTCATCTTTCTTGGGGACTTTTAATCAACTGTGGTCATGTTATGATCTTCATTTCCTTATCTTCTTTCATGCTCTCAATCAAAATTTTCTATCTTAAACAATTGATTGATTTTGGGGCAAATTCTCTTTCTTCTGTCCATTTCTTTCCACTTCTTCCAAACTTCTATCTTCCATTCGCTTTCACCCCACTTCTTTTCTTCTAATTCAATCTTGGAGCATAATATTTTGTGCTTAATGATCTACCTTGGTTTTGTGATCTTTATATCTTTCATCTTACATCAAGAACCTTATCTTTAGTTCAATTTGATCAAAATTTATCAATTTGTTGTTTCTCCTATATCTCATTTTGATTTCGATCACGAGGGGGCAGTACCTATCAAACTTCAATCTTTGATTCAGCTTTATCAATTATATCAGTATTGCTTGAGATTCTTATCTCTGACATGTCAATTACTTATGTCAGTGTTGACTTTGTCTTTTTCAATTGAACTTATTTTTTCCTGTTGTGTTCCCAAATCGATCACACGTCTGGGTTGTTTTGTGATCCCAACTCGACCTCACACTTCAACTGCATTCTTTGACTACATGTGTTCCCGAATTGACCACACATTAGTCAAAGAGGGGCAAATGTATGCACCCTAAAATCGTTGCCTAGACTTTGGGCCCCATTTATCATTTTATCAATTTATCAAATTTCTGAATCAATACTTTGAAACATTTTCAATTCAAATCAATTTCCTTGGTCAATTTGTAATTAATTCAATTATTCAATTATTTTAATATTTCCTAAGGTTTGATCATTTTTATTTAATTAAAATATTTAATCTCTCTTTTAAATGAATAAAATTTATCTTATTTAATTAAAATAAATTTCTCCCGTTTAATTAAATAAAATTCCTCTTATTTAATTAAATTTAATTTCCCCCATTTAATTAAATAAAATTATTCTAATTTATTTAATTGAAAGAAAACCCCTCTTTTAATTAAATAAATAAAAATCCCCACTTAAAGTACTTTATTTGATAAAAAAGGAAATAAATTAAATAAAAATCCCTTTTTCATCACATCTTCCTAAGTGGTGAGTTTTTGCCTCTTAATCTCAACCATTGATCAATTCTTTTTGCCTCTTAATCTCAACCATTCACTTTCCTTTAAAAGGAAACCTCTCCTTCTCATTCAAAGATCATCTTTCTCATAGTATTGCTATGCTGCAGGTTTGGAGAGTAATTTTGGAGGAGGATTTGAGCACTTTGGCTTGGATATTGCAACTTCTCTCTTCTTGTCTTCTTCTTTTCTCCATGGCTACTCATGTAGATTAGATTTATGTTAGATTAGCTTGCATATTTCCTTATATAGATTAATCATCCATTGTTATCATTTAGATTAATTTCCTTTCATGCATTGCAATCATATAGAGTAGATCTCATTTTCATGCATTGAATCTCTCATTTCATGGTGTACTTGCATAGGCACTAACTAGGTCAATCTGAGGTCCTCCATTTCAAACCTTTGCACTCCATGACTAGAGAGCTATGGATCGATATTTGAGGCCTCATTCTTGAGAAACCTTGGATGGAATGATCCATAGACATGTAATACATTTTTATCACACATTTTTGGCACCCACCGTGGGGCAGAAGATTCATTTTCTCCCACATCTATTTTTTGCAATTTATTTTTGGATTTCCAAATTTTTTGTCTTTTTCGTACTTGTTGTTTTTGTCTACAGAGATTTCTCACGTGAGATTTTGCAAGTTCCGGTGTGAGATTTTATAGGTTCTGAGTTTTCTCGCGTGACATAGGGTACTTCCTCACGAGACACGACGTGAATCTTTGCGCAAGATCAGGGATCAGGCTGGATCTGACTGGTTTGCTGTAATTTCTATATTTTTCTAATTCCATGCACTTCCTTGTGAAGAACTGTGCATTTCCTCACACGACAGAGCACTTCCTCGCATGGCATTATCTATTTTCTCATGTGAGATTCCATACTCGAGATCTCTTTTTCATTTGATCTCAATTTTTCGTACTAACCACTAATATTTACTATTTCTAGTGGTTTGTGATTTGTTGTTTTTGTTGTTACTATTTCTGATTTGGTCTTTCTTGGATAAACAACAAAATGATTCACGTTGCATTGGATTTGATGTATTTTGTTTCTAACTATAACATTTGGATTTTGGAAATTAAAATGAATATCTCATGTGTTTAGCTTGAGTGTTTTCTTTCTTTCATACATCACATTTCCAAATTGGTGCTCTAAAATGGACCTAGATTTTCTTTCTTGCATATATGTTTCACATATTAATTAGGCCCTATGAGCAATATTTGTGGTGATCTTGAGAGAGTGGGCTTCATTCGCTTGTTTTACATGTGAAGCTCTTCTTGACGATAAATCCCCTTGTAGGTAGGGAAGGATTTTGTTTTTACCTCATTGGTAAACTTGGTTTGGACTTCAAATTTTGGCAATACCTTCTCTCTTTGGGGGATTGGTGTCATTTGTTGTTGTGTGAGCTTTGAATGAGGTGATTTCAAATTAGTGAGTCAATAAATCTTGTTTTCTATGTTTTGGTGTGGTGAAGAGGCTAAAGGATTATGCTCTCTTCCCTTTTGGGAGAATGAGAAACTTGGAACCCTTGAATCCAAACTAAGTCCTCATGTGGTCCATATTGTGAGTCTTCCTTGTTAGAGAGGGTTAACCATAGTGGACATTCCCTTTATTGGGTCAACCACGTGGACGGAACCTCAAGTGGTAATAGCCATTTTTGCCATGGTAGTAACAACCACTGTATAAATGTCCGTGTGGAAGAAATCTCCATGGGTGTAGTTTCTTGTGGGTTGTTAGATCTCCTCAGTAGCTCCTGATTGATTAAATTCTTGGACTGTGTCAAAACCTCGGTGCGCCGGGATTGGATTTCACCCATTTGAGATTGCAAAAGTTGCAGAGGCAAGTCATTACTAAGAACCATAGTGCAACCAAATTTTTATTTTCTAGGACTATGTTTGTGATTGGAAAACATTTGAGAACATACATAAGTAGCATTCTTATGGAGTAGGATTATTATGACACTATCTATGTTCATGTGCAAGGTTGCTTTGTCCCTTGCTTATTGTTTGAGGACATTGATTGCTTGAACTCCCTGATTGTTGTTTTTCCTGTTGTATTCATGATAAAATTTGTTAATGCACCTAGTTGGCTATTTGAAATGATCAAAATCTAAGTTCTATGTCCTTTCCTCACATGAGAAAAATTTTTCCTCACGCCATTTTCTGCATTTCTTCGCGTGACTATCTTTGAAATCTCGCACGAAACTTGATTCCAGTTACTGTTTCCTGTTTCACCCGTCTAAGTTTTCTCGCACCGTTCGGTGCATTCTGTTGCGTGATCCTGCATTTCCTCACGCGAGACAACATTTCCTTGCATGAAACTGCCTTTTAGTAAACTGTCTGTTGTCATTTTTGAGCCCATTTAGCTTGCTGTCCTGTCATTTTTAGTTTTATGGGTTGATCCAGGTCAGATTAGATTATTTACCATGCTGTTAGAAGCTTGTTTAGCTTTGGATTCTTGTGTTTTCACCTCTTGAATTAGCAATCTTTGATTTCACAAGTGACATTGCTTGGCGCTTTGTGAGCTAGCAACTATCCTTGTTGAAAAGATAAACCTTTAGATTCTTTGATAACACACCTGGAGAGTTTTGGTAGTCTCTTGTCCATCCACTTTCATACAATTTCAATTTCAATTTCAAGTTAATTTGGGTAAGACCATCCTCCTGATCCATATGTGCTAGGGTATTCACCAAAAGTTATTGGTCATCTCTGTGGCAGTGTTGCCTTATTCATATTTGCAAATTTCTATCTTATCACCTCTTTTTGGACAAGTTAATGCCTTTACTATCCTAGTTTGGTACCAACGTCTCTTAGGGTAATCCTATCAGCCAGTACTTTTTGTTTCATGCCAGTTACAACAAGATATCAAGTAAATCAAGGAAAATGACCTGAAGTAGTTTTTAACCAATTACCCTTAGTACAAAATTGCCAAAGACATAAGGAAAAACAACCCATATTTGATCAATCACCTAGGAATATTTCAGAAGTTTGGTTTGATTTAAAGAGTCACCTTAGTGAGTTGGGTATCCCCTTAGCATCTTCTCACTCTTCTATGGACATGAGTTACACAATGACTCAGAGAGAGAGGGAAGCCATGGATAAACGTTATGATGATTTGTTTGCAAGGAGTGGACATGCCATTTCATTCAGTGGTTCCTCTCATAATAGTAGACCAACCTCACCCCTTATTTCAACAAGATATTTGGATGCACATCAAAGGGCTAAGAGAGAGAAAGGTAAAAGACATGTTTATGATGATGAGTTATCACAACATGAGAAATAAGGAGATGAGTGTCATGATTCTCACATCAATGCAACTTATACCAACAAATTTTTTCAACATTCAAGACCAAGCTCACCTCTTAAAACGTCTACCAACTACATGAGTAACAGACTCAAGAGGATTGAGCATGAAAAGAAGGTATTCCAAGATGAACAATTTCATAAGCAAGAACAAATTAAATGCCTAGAGTTAGAGAAACAAGCTTTAATCGAAATGGAAAGGAAAGCCCTTCAAGAAGAGAAAGCTAGGCTCTTGGCTCGACAACTTCATGGTCCATTCAATCATATGCATATTAGTGGTGGAAACAATTCTCCTCCATCTACCCCTCCTAGGACTCCAAGAAGTAGGAGACATTCAATATCACCATCACGATCTCCTAGTCCTAGAAGAAGAAGGGTTTCTAGACATGATCATCATAGGAGACAAACCCCTCCCAAGAACTCAAGACCATCTTTACAATGTGCTCATTATGGTTCACAATATGGTGGTTGTAGTGCAATCTTTGATTGTACCTCCCAAGATTTCATGCACATGCAACAAGAACCATTTTTTCAATAGTATGTGGAGAATTATGTGAAGCAAAACCAAGATAAGATCCTAAAGAGTCTAATTGATAATGGGGCTAAGGTCCATTACAACTTTGATGTGGCTAGAAAAATTAAGATACAAGATCCATCTCAAGAGGAGAAGATGAATGAAATACAAAGACAAATAGCCAAAATATCTGCACCTAAGAATTCTTTCTCATTCGACTCAATTTTTCCTAATCCTTTTGATAGGAGTGTTGACCTGAAGGAATTTCCTAGAAAGGTTGAAATTTCTCAATATGACAAATATGATGGGAGTGGAGATCCACATGATCATGTGCGACAATTTTATACCACTAGTTTTGAGTTCCATCAAGATGATTCATACCTCATGAGGTTATTCCCATGAATTCTTAGGGGGTAAGCAATGGAATGGTTTACTAAGATAACTCCTCCTGTTAAGACTTTCAAAGAGCTTGTTCAAAGATTTATTGAACACTTTTTGTACAATGTTTCGAGATCTATCACTTTTTTGGACTTATGTAGCTTAAAGAAGAATCAAGGAGAGTCCTTTGTTACCTTCTTGCAAAGGTGGAGACGAAAATGCTCTTGCTATTCTAGAACTATTCCTGATAATGAAAAGATTGACATTCTTGTTAGCAATTTGGTTCCTGAAATGCTGTATGAGGTTAAGAAAATGGTTTTTGATTCATTTGACACCATGGTTGAGATTGCACGCCAAATTGAGTATGTTTTGAAAGAACAAGGAATTTTGACTAAACATGGAAATAACAACAAAAATGGTCAAAACAACAACAATTCTAACAAGGATAAAGGGAAGAACCAATATTGGAATAAGAACAAACAAGTAGTCAATGATGGAGTTGTGGATTCCTCCCAACATAAGGATCAACCTGTGTTAGACTTATCTAGTACTGTTCAAGCGATCAAGCTCAATGCACCCACTCAAAAAGAAAGTAAGCCAAGTTACCAAGGTAACCCTAAGAGTGAAAGACATCAATTTACAACACTTGGTGAGACATATGGGGAAATTTTACAAAAACTTATTGATAGAAATCTGGCACATCCTCTAGATGAAGCACATTAATATATACCTAAATAAAAACCATGGTAGGCCATGGATTCATGATATGCAAGCAGTGTCATCTGCCTACCATCAATGTGTTAAGTTCCCCTACAATGGAATAGAGATTTGTATACCTGGGGATAAAAATTTATCTATTAATTCAATTTTAGTAGGGGCTCATGTTCCGCTCAATAGAGAAGCAGAAGATTTTGATGCTACCTTAACAAAATGCAAAGACAAGTTTAAGACAGTAGACCTTGGTATGGGGGGGTATCAACTCAACTACCTCACAACATTGCCAGCTTCACCTCGGTCTTATGGAAAACCTTCAAAAGAGATGAAGCCTTCCTCTTCAGCTATGACATTATTTGGCAAATTTGTAGAATCATCAGTGCCTATTCAAAATGAGAAAGAGGAAACATTTTCTAGAGACTGGATCTATAGATAAGAAAAGTATAAGCATAATGAGAACTTCTCTCCTTCTTATAAAGCTTATGGAAGAGGGTATACTTTTGTCAACAAGATGGGCTATCCTGGATATGGCCCTCTTAATCACAATTTTGATGCTAGGTCTGAACCTCTTGATCATGCAAAATTTGGAATCAAGTCTATGAAACTAGTTGGCCTAGGATTTGAAGATTGCAACAAGTGTACTAATCCTCTCTTTGAAAAGTTGGATAGTGATGATGAACCAGAGTATGTACCTAATTGGACAAATCAGCAGGATATGTGTGAGGATTGGGTCCCTTCGACTACTCTCCTTTGGGGAGATTCAAATATTTCAGTCACCCATACATCAGTTGCAAATTTAGAACAAGAATCAAATATAGAAGATCCTTTGAGAGAGTGTCAAAGAAAGAATCTTGTTTGTTTAATAGATAGAGAAAGTGTTGCTTTTGATGAAATTGGACCTTATACATCACAATGTCCCAAACCTTCATGGTGTAAGCATCCTAGTCATAGTTCAGATACAAGTTCTAATGAGAATGAATGGGCCTCTTTTTTGGAGCCCTCCACAGTTGATAGAGACATTGATGTTGTTCACACTTATAGTTTTCAATCCGAGGTAGCCAACGAGTCATGTGTAGGATTAGAGGTTTTGAACCCACATGTTGCCTTAGTGGACGATTCTTCGCTTGTTAGGAAAAATCCTGATTTGGGTAGCTTATAGGGATACTTGATGGACTCTGACACTTTGGTCACCAGTGATAATATCATTCATATTTATAGACTTAAACCAGCTGTTGACTTGTCTCTTCTTTATCCTAACCTCATTGATTGGTCTCAATGCTATCAAGAACCTGAGCTTTTGACATTCCAAAATGATTATGAGATAGCTTGTTACCTAAATGCCATTGAACCCATAGTCTCTTCCACTAGTGAACCGGCTACCAGTATGACAGAGCCAGACATCAAGTACCTTAGTCACAAGATAAAAAGAAAAGAAAAACAAAAGAATAGGAGTTCTAATGGTGAAAACCACTCTGTGGCGGTGTCAGAACCAAAAAAAGTAAAAATAAATGACATATCCAAGGGTGAAAACCTCTCTGAGGCACCTAAGGATGAGGTACTTGATCATCTCCCTAGTTATTTTTAGGATCAATCTTTAGTGCTTATTGAGCCAACACAAGCGGTTAATTTGGGTACAAATGAGGCTCCACAAATAGTGCACTTGGCTAAGTCCTTGTCACCAATAGAAAAAGAAGCTTATACTAAGTTCTTACAAACCAAGAAGATTAATTTTGCATGGATTTATTCAGATATGCTAGGGTTGGACATTAACCTTATCATGCATCACTTATCTATAGCTCCAAATGTCAAACCAATTAAATAGAATTTGAGGAAAATGCATCCTCACATAGCTCTTCTAGTCAAAGCTGAATTAGAGAAACTCCTTGGTGCAAAATTCATAAGAGCTATTGGCTATGCTGAATGGATATCAAACATTGTACCAGTTTCCAAACATGACAAATTCTTTTGAGTTTGCATAGATTTTAGAGATCTCAATAGAGCATGCCCAAAGGATGACTTTCCACTCCCCAATATAGACATGATAGTGGATATTGTGTGATGAAAATGTGTCACACTTCTATGAATCATTCCATCCAAGGTTGCTCAAGAATAAGGCCTCAAATATCGACTCATAACTCTCTAGTCATGGAGTGCAAAGGTGTGAAATGGAGGCCCTCGGATTGACCTGGTTAGTGCCTATGCAAGTACACCATGAAATGAGATATTCAAATGCATGAAAATGAGATCTACTCTATATGATTGCAATGCATGAAAGGAAATTAATCTAAATGATAACAATGCATGATTAATCTATGAAAGGAAATACAAATGCAAGTTTAATCTATGAAAA
>MU217174.1:98158-108895 GCA_018584345.1 Thuja plicata | reverse complement strand
GGAAGAGGTGGAAAGAAATGGAGAGAAGAAAGAGAATTTGCCTCAAGAGAGAGAATGCCCCAAAATTAATCAACTATTTAAGATAGAAAATTTTGATTGAGATCACAAAAGAAGATAAGGAAATGAAGATCAGAACATGATCACGGTTGATTAAAAGTCCACAAGAAAGATGAAGGAAACCCTCTCAAACTCATAATGCAGCCTAAAAATGCAAACAAACATGAGGTCTAACAATGTAAGCTACATGAAAATGAAAAGGTGTACTTGCAATAGAGCAACAAACATAGGATCTTGTGTTCATCATTCATAAGAGAATGTAAAGGAACTTATTTTCATCATTGGGCCATTATTAATGGACATCAAAAAATCACACAATCATCACTAGTCACAAGTCTAGCTATGAAGATATGAATGTGATTTATATCGGATTGGAATGTGGAAAGATTCTAACATAAGCATCAAAGACATAAAGGTCAAGATGACTATGATGTTAGCTTACCCAATTTAATATAGCAAAACCACGCTCGCATCAAGGCATAGAGGCCAGGATGACCAGCAGAATGGTTGTGCAAAAATAGTGAAGCATAAAGAAAAAAGAAAATAGAAATATGTGTCATGCCCCAAATCTTCTAGCTATGCATCATGGAGAGACTTATTAGACAAGGATACTCAATGAAAATCAATAACAGTTAGCACACAAAGAAAATATCATGACATAGCTCAAGCATTAAGTGTTGTGTTTAAAAATTTAAGTGTGTTAACTGGTACTAAGTTCCGAGGATAAGGGTCAAATGCTTGCAAGCAGGTAAGACCACATGACAAAACGGGGTAAGACCAAACTGATAAGTGTTGAAAAACACTTGATGTCAGGTGTTGTATTGAAAAATATAGTTGGAGTGGTGTTGAAAAACACCGTTTATGAGTTGTCCTAAAGACTAACGCATCCAAGAGACCAAAGCTAACACAGTCATGCCCCCTAGACAAAGACAAAGACCAATTCCAAACCAAGGCAACAAGGACAAGGCATGATGGAGAAATGCTAAGTGTCGTGGACACGCACTAAGAAACAGGGGTGCAAAGGCCTCAAGTAGCGTCCGTTTCTAGGTTTTTACCACTTAGATTTTATTGCAATTTTTTTCATTTTTCATTTTTTTTCCAGGACTTTTTGTAATTTTTTTTTGAATTTTTTCTACCAAGGCGCCTATTTCCAGGTTTTCACCAAGGCACTTTTTCTATTTTTTTGAATTTTTGAATTTTTGATTTTTTTTGTATTTTTAGAATATATAATTTTTTTTTGAGATACATCAAAGCACCTATTGCTAGGTTTTCACTAAGATGGTCATTTTTTCAGGACATTTTCTGATTTTTAGAATTTTTGACAATATATCATTTTTTAGATTTTTTCAGGATCAATAATATGTACAAAAGGATGCCCCGAGACAGAATGGGCATCATGGGTAGAACTTCTTCAGGTGCAAAACATTGATAGGATCAGGAAAAATAAGCACATGTCCCAAAATTTATTGTGATAATATAAGGTCCAAGCCAATTAGGTTCAAATTTACCCTTTTGATCTCTATGCTGTTGATTCTTAGGATTTTCACGTAAGACAAGATCTCTAACTTGGAACTCTCTAGGGTGAACATTTTTGTTGAAGGCTTTGGACATACGCTTTTGATAGACCCTCATATGGTCAAATGATGCTTGACATTTTTCATCTAGAAGTTCTAACTTTTGAAGTCTCATGGCACAATAGTCTTCATCTGTAACTAGACCATGGAGAGAGACTTGAAGTGAGGGAATCTCAACCTCCAAAGGTAACATTGCTTCAACACCATATGCAAGGGAAAAAGGAGTAGCCCCAGTAGGAGTATGAATACTCATTCTATAGGCCCATAAAGTCGGATTTATCTATAAATGTCAATCTCTACCATTCTTACACAGTGTTCTATGCAAAAATTTAAGAATGGTTTTGTTTGATGCCTCTACTTGACCATTTCCTTGCGGGAAGTAATTAATGGAGGACCAATGTTGTTTGATCTTGAATTTCTTGTAGAGTTGTTTAAGGTCCTTATTTTTAAACTGGCCTCCGTTGTCAGTAATAATCTCAGAAGGTACTCCATATCGACAGATGATATGGTTCAGAATAAATAGAGAAACTGTCATGCTAGAGGCAATAGAAAGTGGGACAGCTTCTACCCATTTAGTAAAGTAATCAGTAGTAGTAATGATAAATTTGTGTCCACTTGATGAGTTGGGATGAATTTACCCAATGAGGTCAAAGGCCCAGAACTGAAATGGCCAATGAGAAATAGAAGGAATGAGCTCCCTGCCTGGAGCATGTATCAAGTTACCATATTTTTGACACTTTTCACATGACTTTGCAAAAGCTATTGCATCAAACTACATTGTGGGCCAATAGTACCCCACCCTAAGCAACCTTTGGGCCATGGAAAGACCATTGGAGTGTCCCCCATAGATGCCCTCATGAATGTCAACTAACGCTTGATCAGATTCTTCCTTTTCTACGCATCTAAGAAGTGTTCCATTTAGACCCCTCCTATACAAATCACCAGCGATAACAGAATGGCGAGAGGCATTTCGGGGAAGGTTTCTGCATTTAGATCGGTTAAGTGTTTCAGGTACAGTGCCATCACAAAGATATGAGTAAATGACACCATAACGGGATGACTCATGACCAATAAGGGTACAAATGATATGGCTTTCTTGGGAATCAAAGATAGGGTGATGTAGCTCTTCCACCAGGAATTCAAATCTTGATTCATGTTGTTCTAACTGCACAAGTGAAGCAAGTGTAGCCATATCATCAATTGCTTTGTTTTTTTCTCTAGGGATTCACTAAAATGTGACAAATATGAAGTATCTCTTCAAGGAATCAACCATTTTCTTGTAAGGTACCATTTTCTCATGTTTTATTTGATATTCATCATTAACTTAGTTGATTATCAGCCGTGAATCTCCATAGATGTGTAACGCGATGATTCTCCATTCTATAGCTATCTTAAGCCCATTTGTTAAAGCTTCATACTTAGCAATGTTGTTTGTACATGGGAACAATAATTTATAAGACTTAGGAATTGTGTACCCATGAGGAGAAACAAATAACACACCAGCTCCTAAGCCATTTTGCATAAAAGATCCATCAAAGAACATCTTCCAAGTTCTTTCAGTCATATACATAAGATGTTAATCTAGGAAGTCAACTTGAATAGGTACATCATCTTGTAATGGGAAATCAGCCAATTGATCAGCTATAGCTTGTCCTTTGATTGATTTTCTCTCAATGTACTCTATGTCAAATTCTAAAAGTATCATCATCCATTTACCAAGTCTATCTATGAGAGAAGCCTTACTCAGCAAATATTTGAGTGGATCTATTTTTTCTATGAGGTGTATAGTATGTGCAAGCATGTAATGTCACAACTTTTGGGAAACAAACACAACAGCAAGGCAAGCTTTCTCAATGCTAGTGTAATTAACCTTATATGAAACAAGAGTACGACTGATGTAGTATATTGCTCTTTCTTTCCCATTTTCATCAAGTTGAGCTAGTAATGCCCCCAAGGAATATTTTGTTGCTAAAATGTATAAAATAAGTGGTTTCCCTAGGATAGGAGGCATTAAAATAGGAGGATTGGCCATGTACTTCTTGATTTGATCTATGCTCTTTTGACAATCCTCATTCCAAATACATTTGACTCCCTTATGTAAGTTCTTATTGAAAGGTTGAGCTCTATCTGCCAGTTGTGAAATAAATCTCCTTATAGATTGAAGATGTCCTTGTAGACTCCTCATTTGACTAATATTTTTAGGAGGTGGCATATCTATGATTTCTTGAAATTTTTCAGGATCCACCTCTATTCCTTTTGCTAAAATGATAAATCTAAGTAATTTTCCAAAGGTGACTCCAAAAGCACACTTTTTAGGATTTAGCCTTATCTGAAATTGTTCCATACAATCTAGAATTACTTCCAAATCATCTAAGTGTGTATCTCTTTGTTTAGATTTGGCCAAGGTGTCATCCACATAATCTTTCATATTCTTATGCATCATGTCATGAAAAATAGTTGTCATAGCTCTTTTATAGGTAGCTCCTGCATTTTTTAATCCAAAAGACATAACATTCCAACAATAGGTACCCCATGCACAAGTGAATGCAGTCTTTTCTTGATCTTCAGTAGCTATCTTAATTTTATTGTATCCAGAAAAACCATCCATCAAAGAATAAATTTCATAACCCGTAGTCATATCCACTATCATGTCTATATTGGGGAGTGGACAATCATCCTTTGGGCATGCTCTATTGAGATCTCTAAAATCTATGCAAACTCGAATGGATTTGTCATGTTTGGAAATCAGTACAATATTTGATATCCATCTAGCATAAGCAATAGCTCTTATGAATTTTGCTCCAAGGAGTTTTTCTAATTCAGCTTTGACTAGAAGAGCTATGTGAGGATGCATTTTCCTTAATTTTCGTTTAACTGGTTTGACATTTGGAGCTATGGACAAGTGATGCATAATAAGATTGATGTCCAACCTTGGCACATCTAAATAAGTCCCTGCAAAATTGATCTTCTTTCTTTGTAAGAACTTAGTGTAAGTTTCTTTTTCTGTTGGTGACAAGGACTCAGCCAAGTGTACTATTTGTGGAGCCTCATTTGTACCCAAATTAACTGCTTGTGTTGGCTCAATAAGCATTGAAGATCAATCTTGAAAATATCTGGGGAGATGATCAAATACCTCATCCTTAGGTGCCTCATAGAGGTTTTCACCTTCGGATACGTCATTTCTTCTTAATTTTTTTAGTTCTAACACCCCCACATAGTGGTTTTTGCCATCAGAATAGCTATTCATTTTACTTTCTTTTCTCTTTATCTTGTGACTAAGGTACTTGATGTCTGGCTCTGTCATACTGGTAGCTAGTTCACTGGTGGAAGAGATTATGGGTTCAATGGCATTTAGGTAACAAACTATCTCATAATAATTTTGGAATGTTAAAAGCTCAGGTTCTTGATAGCGTTGGGACCAATCAATAAGGTCGAGATGAACAAGAGATAAGGAAATGGCTGGTTCAAGATTATAAATATGAATGATATTATCCTCGGTGACCGAAGAGTTAGAGTCCATCAAGTATCCCTCAAAGCTACCCAAGTCAAGATTCATGCTAACAAGCATAGAATCGTCTACTGAGGAAACACATGGGTTCAAAACCTCTAATCCTACATGTGACTCATTGGCTACCTCAGATTGAGAACTATAAATGTGTACAACATCAACATCTCTATCAACTATTGAGGGCTCCAAAAAAGAGTCCCATTCATATTCATTAGAACTGGTATCTAAACTGTGACTAGGATGCTTACACCATGAAGGCTTGGGACAGTGAGATGTTGAGGGTCCAGCTTTATAAAAAGTAGCACTTTCTCTTTCCATTAAATGAGAAAGATTCTTTCTTTGACACTCTCTCAAAGGATCCTCTATATTTGATTCATGTTTTGAATCTGCAACTGATGCATGGGTGACTGAAATATCTGAATCTCCCCAAATGAGAGTAGTGGAAGGGACCCAATCTTCACACATATCTTGTTGATTTGTTAAATTAGGTTCATATTCTGGTTCATCATCACTCTCCAACTTTTCAAAGAGAGGATTGGTGTTCTTTTTGCATTTTTCAAATCCTAGGCCAACTGGTTTCTTAGACTTGCATCCAAATTTATCATGATCAAGAGGTTCAGACCTAGCATCCAAATTGTGATTAAGAGCACCATACCTAGGATAGCCCATATTCTTGACAAAAGTATGTCCTCTCCCATAAGCTTTAGGAGAAGGAGATAAATTCTCATTGTGCTTATACTTTTCTTCTCTATAGATCCAGTCTCTAACAAATGTTTCCTCTTTCTCATTTTGAATAGGTACTGATGATTCTACAAATTTGCCAAATAATGTCACGGCTGAAGAGGAAGGCTTCATCTCTTTTGAAGGTTTACCATAAGAACAAGGTGAAACTGGAAATGTGGTGAGGGAGTTGAGTTGATACCCTCCCATACCAAGGTCTATTGTCTTAAATTTGTCTTTACATTTTGCTAAGGTAACATCAAAATCTTCTGCTTCTCTATTGAGGGGAACATGAGCCCCTACTGAAATTTAATTAACAGATAAAGTGTTATCTCCAGGTATACAATTCTCTATGCCATTGTAGGGGAACTTAACACATTGATGGTAGGTAGATGGCACTGCTTGCATGTCATGAATCCATGGCCTACCAAGTAAGATATTATACGCAAGGGGTCCAGCATCAACTATTTGAAACAAAATATCCTTTTGAACAGGGCCAATCCTAACAGGAAGGACGGCCAACCCCTTGGAACTTCTTTTTGCCTCATCATAGGCTTTGATAGTAATCCTTTTTCTGGTATCTATAACTTCTTTAGAATAACCAAATTATTTCAAAAGACTAAAAGAACAAATATTAAGCCCAGCGCCCCCATCTATCAACACGCGCCTAACACGGGTTCTATGGATCATGAAATCAATATGAAGGGCAAGATTGTGCGGATGGCTCAAAGCTTTATCATCATCTTCAGAAAATGTAAGGTAATGAGGGGTAGCGATGTGATTAACCATATTCTGGAATTGATCAATATCTAAGTTATTGGGGACATTTTCCATATGCAAAGCATCCTTAAGGATTTTTTTATATCTTGGAGACAACTCTAAAAGCTCAAAGATTGAAATCTAAGTAGATGTTCTTTGTAACTGATCAACAAGATTGTAGTTCGATTTAGGATTGATAGTTGGCTTCAAGGTAACAGGTTTAGATGCCACTTGCTTAGGTTTACTAGATTGACTTGAATTGGGCCCTTTAATGACAACAGGACCTTGACTTTGGGTAACAATATTAAGGGCTTGAGATGACCTTCTATAGTTGGGACCCCATAGCACCACAATAGGTTCTCTATCAAAAATAGGAGGAGATTCTTCATCTAGATCATAACCATAAGGATCTCTCACACTCATCATGTTAACATTTTCTTCCACAAATTCAAGCATGTTGATGGTATTCTCTGCATCTGTATAAGTATAGTTGATCACAGCTTTGCCATTCTTAACTTTAGAGGTTTCCCCCTTTTCATGTTTGGGAAAAGGTTCCTTGAATGTCATATGATCGACGTTGGTTTCCAATCCATCTACAGTAAGTTTTCCATTCTCAATGAGATCTTGAACGAGATGCCTGAGTCTCCCACAATTTTCAACATTATGTCCAATACCATTATGATATATGCAAAATTCATTCTCTTTCCACCACCATGGTTTTTCTTTAGGTATATGAAAATGTGCTGCATCTAGAGGATGTGCCAGATTGCTATCAATAATTTTTTGCAAAATTTCTCCATATGTCTCACCAAGTTTTGTAAATTGACGCTTTTCACTCTTAGGCTTACCTTGGTAACTTGGCTTACTTTCTTGTTGAGCGGATCTATTGAGCTTTGTAGCTTGAATGGTACTAGATAAGTGGAGCACATGTTGATCTTTATGTTGGGAGGAATCCACAACTTCATCATTGACCACTTGTTTGTTCTTATTCCAATATTGGTTCTTCCCTTTATGCTTTTTAGAATTGTTATTGTTTTGACCATTGTTGTTGTTATTTCCATGTTTAGTCAAAATTCCTTGTTCTCTCAAAACATCCTCAATTCGGCATGCAGTCTCAACCATGGTGTCAAATGAATCAAAAACCACTTTCTTAACTTCATATCACAATTCAAGAACCAAATTGTTAACAAGAATGTCAATCCGTTCATTATCAGGAATAGTTCCAGAATAACAAGAGCACTTTCGTCTCCATCTTTGCAAGAAAGTAACAAAGGACTCTCCTTGACTCTGCTTACACAAGTCCAACAAAGTGATAGATTTTGAAATATTGTATGCAAAATGTTGAAAAAATATTTGAACAAGCTCTTTGAAAGTCTTAATAGGAGGAGTTATCTTAGTAAACCATTCCATTGCTTTCCCCCTAAGACTTTGTGGGAATAACCTCATGAGGTATGAATAATCTTGATGGAATTCAAAGCTAGAGGTATAAAACTGTCCCACATGAACATGTGGATCTCCACTTCCATCATATTTGTCAGATTGAGAAAGAATTCTTAGGTGCAGACATCTTGGCTATTTGTTTTTGCATTTCATCCACCTTCTCCTCTTGAGATGGTCTTGTCTCTTAATATTTCTATCCACATCAAAGTTGTAAGGGACCTTAGCCCCATTATCAATTAGACTCTTTAGGATCTTATCTTGGTTTTGCTTCACATACTTCTCCACATACTGTTCAAAGAATGGTTCTTGTTGCATGTGCATAAAATCTTGGGAGGTGCGATCAAAAATCATGTTACTACCTCCATATTATGAACCATAATGAGCACATTGCAAAGATGGCTTTGAGCTCCTAGGAGGGGTTTGTCTCCTATGATGATCATGTCTAGAAACTCTTCTTCCTCAAGGACTAGGAGATCGTGATGGTGATCTTGAATGCCTCCTACTTCTAGGAGTCCTAGGAGGAGTAGATGGAGGAGAATCGTTTCCACCACTAATATGTACATGGTTAAATGGACCATGAAGTTGTCTAGCCAAGAGCCTAGCTTGCTCCTCCTGAAGGGCTTTCCTTTCCATTTCCATTAAAGCTTTTTTCTCCAACTCTAGATGTTTAATTTATTCTTGTTTATGAATTTGTTCATCTTGGAAAACCTTCTTTTCATTCTCAATCCTCTTGAGTCTATCACTCATGTAGTTGTTAGATGCTTTAAGAGGTGAGCTTGGTCTTGAATGTTGAAACAAGTTGTGGTATAAGTTGCATTGATGTGAGCATCATGAAGTTCATCTCCTTGTTTCTCATGTTGGGATAACTCATCATCATAAACATGTCTCTTACCTTTCTCTTTCTCAGCCCTTTGATGTGCATCCAAATATCTTGTTGAAATAAGGGGTGAGGTTGGTCTACTATTATGAGAGGAACCACTAGATGAAATAGCATATCCACTCCTTGCAAACAAATCCTCATAACGTTTATCCGCAGCTTCTCTCTCCTTCCTAGTCATTGTAAACTCATATCCATAGAAGAATGAGAAGATGCTAAGGGGATACCCAACTCACTAAGGTGACTCTTGGAATCAAACCAAATTTCTGAAGTATTCCTATGCGATTGATCAAATATGGGTCCTTTTTCCTTGTCTTTGGCAAGTTTTAACTAGGGGTAATTGGTTAAAAACCACTTGAGGTCATTTTCCTTGATTTAATTGATATCTTGTTGTAAATAGCATGAACGAAAAGGTACTAGTTGATAAGATTACCCTAAGAAATGTAGGTACCAAACTAGGATATAAAAGGCATTAACTTGTCCAAAAAGAGGTGATACGATAAAAATTGCAAATAGTAATAAGCCAACACTGCCACAAAGGTGCCCAATAACTTTGGGTGAATACCCTAGCACATATGGATCAGGAGGATGGTCTTACCCAAATTAACTTGAAATTGAGATTGAAATTGTATGAAAGTGGATGGACAAGAGACTACCAAAAATCTCCAAGTGTGTTATCAAAGAAACTAAAGTCTTATCTTTTCAAAAAGGACGGTTTCTAGCTCACCAAGCGCTAAGCAAGGTCACTTGTGAAATCAAAGATTGCTAAGTCAAGAGGTCAAACACAAGAATCCTAAGCAAAAAAAGCTTCTAACAGCAGGGTAAGTAATCCAATCTGACCCGGATCAACCCAAAAAATTGAAAATAACGGGACAACAAGCTAAAACAGACTCAAAAATGATAGCAACAGCTCACTGACAGGCAGTTTTGCATGAGGAAGTGCTGTCTTGCGCGAGGAAATGCTGTGTCATGTGAGGAAATGCATGGCCACATGACAGAGTGCATCGAACAGCGTGATAAAACAACAAATTGGTGAAAATAGGAAATGGCAACTGGTGTCAAGTTTCACGTAAGGATTCTCACATAGCTGCACAAGGAAGTACAGCGAATGGTGTGAAGAAACAGTTTTCTCATGTGAGAAAAGGACACAGAACCCAGATTTCATGTATTTTAATTGTCTCACTAGGTACATTAATAGATTTTATCATGAATCAAGCACGTAAGACAAAAATCAGGGAGTTCAAGTAGTCAATGTCTTCAAACAATGAGCAAGGGACAAAGAAATCTTGCACATGAACATAGATAGTGTCATAGTAATTCTACTCCATAAGAATGCTACTTGTGTATGTTCTCAAATGTTTTCCCAATCACACACATAGTCCTATGAAAGAAAAATTTGGTTGCACTATGGTTCTTAGTAATGGCTTGACTCTATAATTTTTGCAATTTCAAGTGAGTGAAATCCAATCCCGGCGCACCGAGGTTTTGACACAGTCTGAGAATTTAATCAATCAGGAGCTGCTGAGGAGATCTAACAACCCAAAAGAAGCTACACCCATGGAGATTTCTTCCACAAGGACATTTATATAGCGGTTGTCACTACCATGGAAAAAATGGCTATTATCGCTTGAGGTTTCGTCCATGTGGTTGACCCAATAAAGGGAATGTCCACTACGGTTAACCCTCTCTAACAAGGAAGACTCACAAAATAGACCACATGGGGACTTAGTTCGGATTCAAGGGTTCCAAGTTTCTGATTCTCCCAAAAGGGAAAAGAGCATAATCCTCTAGCCTCTTCACCT
>MU217174.1:86484-97155 GCA_018584345.1 Thuja plicata | reverse complement strand
CAAAGGTGTGAAATGGAGGCCCTCAGATTGACCTAGTTAGTGCCTATGCAAGTACACCATGAAATGAGAGATTCAAATGCATGAAAATGAGATCTACTCTATATGATTGCAATGCATGAAAGGAAATCAATCTAAATGATAACAATGCATGATTAATCTATGAAAGGAAATACAAATGCAAGTTTAATCTATGAAAATAAACATGAATCTAATCTACAGGAGTAGCCATGAATGCAAGAAGAAGAAGACAAGAAGAGAGAAGTTGCAATATCCAAGCTCAAGTGCTCAAATCCTCCTCCAAAATTGCTCTCCAAACCTGCAGCATAACAATACTATCAAAACCTAATATATGAAAATGAGAAGGAGAGATTTCCTTATAAAGAAAAGTGAATGGTTGAGATTAAGAGGCAAAAAGAAATAATCAATGGTTGAGATTAAGAGGCAAAAACCCACCACTTAGGAAGATGTGATGATAAAGGGATTTTTATTTAATTTATTGCCTTTTTCATCAAATAAAGTGCTTTAAGTGGGGATTTTTATTTATTTAATTAAAAGAGAGGTTTTCTTTCAATTAAATAAATTAGAAGAATTTTATTTAATTAAATGGGGGGAATTGAATTTAATTAAATAAGAGGAATTTTATTTAATTAAAAGGGAGAAATTTAATTTAATTAAATAAGATGAATTTTATTCAATTAAAAGGGAGATTAAATATTTTAATTAAATAAGTTAAATTTTATTTAATTCAAAAGAAAATTAAATCTTTTAATTAGATAAAAGTGATCAAACCTTAAGAAATATTGAAATAATTGAATAATTGAATTAATTAAAATTTGATCAAGGAAATTGATTTGAATTGAAACTGTTCCAAAGCATTGATTTAGGAATTTGATAAATTGATAAAATGATAAATGGGGCCCAAAGTCTAGGCCACTATTTTAGGGTGCATACAGATATGACTGCGGGTTATAAGATTTATTCCTTGATGGATGGTTTTTTTGGATACAATCAAATTAAGATAGCTCCTGAAGATCAAGAAAAGACTACATTCACTTGTGTATGGGGTACCTATTGTTAGAACGTTATGCCTTTTTGATTAAAAAAAGCAAGAGCTACCTATCAACGAGATATGAAAACTATTTTTCATGATATGATGCATAAGAATATGGAAGATTATGTCGATGATACCTTGGCCAAGTCTAAACAAAGAGATACACACTTAGACGATTTGGAATTAATTCTAGATTGCATGGAACAATTTCAACAAAGGCTAAATCCTAAAAAGTGTGCATTTGGAGTCACCTCTAGAAAACTACTTGGATTTATCATTTCAGCAAAAAGAATAGAGGTGGACCCTAAAAAAGTCCAAGCAATTATAGATATGCCATAGGTCCTTAAAACATTAGTCAAATGAAGAGTCTTCAAGGACGTCTTCAATCTATAAGTAGATTTATTTCACAATTGACAGATAGAGCTCAACCTTTCAATAAGAACTTACATAAGGGAGTCAAATGTATTTGGAATGAGGATTGTAAAAGAGAATAGATCAAATCAAGAAGTACTTTGCAAATACTCCTATTTTAATGCCTCCTCTCCCAGGGAAACCACTTATTTTATACATTTTAGCAACAAAATATTCCTTGGGGGCATTACTAGCTCAACTTGATGAACATGTGAAAGAAAGAGCAATATACTACATTAGTCGTACTCTTGTTGCATATGAGGTCAATTACACTAGCATTGAGAAAGCTTGTCTTGTTGTTTTGTTTACTTCCCAAAAGTTACGACATTACATGCTTGCGCACACTATACACCTCATAGCCAAAATAGATCCACTCAAATATTTGCTGAGTAAGGCTGCCCTCACAGGTAGACTTGCTAAATGGATGATGATACTTTCAGAGTTTGACATAGAGTACCTTGAGCATAAATCAATCAAAAGACAAGCTATAGCTGATCAATTGGCCTATTCAAGTTGACTTCCCAGATGAGCATCTCATGTATATGACTGAAAGAACATGGAGGATGTTCTTTGATGGATCTTTTATGCAAAATGGTTCAGGAGTTGGTGTTTTGTTTGTTTCTCCTCGTGGGTACACGATTCCTAAGTCTTACAAATTATTGTTCTCATGTACAAACAACATTGCTGAGTATGAAGCTTTAACAAATGGACTTAAGATGGCCATAGAATGGAGAATCACAGAGTTACACATCTAGGGGGATTCACAGCTAATAATCAACCAAGTTAATGATGAATATCAAACGAAACATGATAAAATGGTACCTTACAAGAAAATGGTTGATTCCTTAAAGAGATACTTCACATTTGTCACATTCCAACAAATCCCTAGAGCAGAAAACAAAGGAGCTGATGCTATGGTTACATGTAATGCCTCGCCAGTGAATTCAAGAGAACTTAACCTAAACATAACACTAAGTTCACGAAATAAATTTTTTTTAAATGTTTACAAACAGTAATGATAACAATGCAGAAGCAACACAATGAAGTACATGACATACATGAAATAAAAATCACACATAGATAATATTTCTTGAGGGTTCCTTGACGTAGAATTACTTAAACAAACTAATCTTTGATTACAATAATAAAAAACTTACATAAGGGTTACATAATCTGAAACCAATAACATACATCTCAATAATAAAGATTACATATACATCTGATACCATAAGGTATACTACCTAATCATCATCCACTGCACAAGTTGCAGGGTATGTAATAATATTTAATGAATGATACAATGCATCCTCCAAGGGATGATAACCAATATATACATATGGTACAAATACACAACTCAAGTAACTGAGTAAGTCTCCAAAAGACTATGAAGATGAAACTACAACAAGGAACATCCAAGCATGAAGAAGAAACCGTCAGAATCTTAATGGTAGTAAGAATCACTACCACCTAACAACATGGAACTAGAGATCCACTCCCACCATGCTGAGGAGATAGTAACATGCCCATCACATAGGGGTATACAACAAGAATGCAAATAAGGTACACATGACCTCATACTCCAATGCAAAGGAAGATCCTAGAAGCAATCTAAACCATAACAAGGTACACTAACACAACACCAGAAGTAAATGACACACGTAGGATAACTTAAGCTATATATAGTGAAGTGTCATCACATAATCCCAACCTTGAAGGTAACCCTAGTAGTACCTCTTGACTCTGGCCTCCAAGTGACACTATGTGGCTCAGTGATCCTTTTGCGAAGATAAGGATACCAATTCCATTCCTATCATGCGACAATACTCAAGGCATGGGTAGAGACTCAGACATCTTATTAGTTTATTTTAAACCCCTTTAATGTTTCAAATTATCACTTATTAAGTAACTTGCCAATGGGTTTACCTAGTAACCGCTTTAGACTCCTAGACCCCCATTGCAAGCCACTTCCCCACTGTACGCTTAGTTAACCTACCTAGGCTCAAGATCAACACATGAAGATATACATAATCACAAATCGCATCCTGCTCATTCAGGAGCACATAGGTTCTCAAATAACCAAACAATAACCAAAGTATCCTCATAATTCCAAACAACACATCATACTGAATCAGGTTGGGTCTAAGAATATCAGAACTATGACATCATCATAAATCACGAACTAACATCACAATAACATCATATAGAAAGTACAATCCCAAAACCTCTGGTTTCAAGTCCTAGGGTCATCTAACCCAATAGATACCCGTAAGCATGATAACATAGGAGAACATTCAATTCATAGAAACACGCACCCAAAGCACATCATAGTATAATCAAATCATATACAAAATGTATAAAATCAAATATAATGTTAACATAGGAATAAACAAATTTATAATTCCTAATCATGCAAATTCATTTATTCATTAAAAATTACTATCGAGACATAATTCAATATACCAGATTGATAAAATATTATCATTTCCTATAGATCTATTTATAGAACAATTTATAAATACATCTAAGAAATAATTACCAATTTTCAGTTATAATTACAAAATTATAAAAATACAATTAAATAA
Organism: Thuja plicata; assembly: GCA_018584345.1. Taxonomy (NCBI): domain Eukaryota; kingdom Viridiplantae; phylum Streptophyta; class Pinopsida; order Cupressales; family Cupressaceae; genus Thuja; species Thuja plicata. The sequence goes on along the minus strand of MU217174.1, from coordinate 93,111 downwards.
CTTTTATATGATAAATTCTCCTTGAAATAAATACCTCATTAATTTTAATAATTAATTCATTAAAATAATTCCTCTTTAATAAACACTTAATCATAAAACCTTAAATATCCTATCAGTCACACTAAGGTTTTAACAACATATTTTAAATTGAGCATTAAATAACTAAATAAGAATATATACATATACATCTATTTATTTAAATAAAAACTAAAACATTTTAAAATATAAATTTTAATAAATATACAAATATATACATAAATATAATTTATATATAAATACATATATGCAAAATAAATTAAATATCATCTACACAACTAACACATAAATAAATAAATTTAGCTAATCTAAAAATAAAAATTAACAATAATAAAAAAAACTATATAAAAATGAATCGCATTTTTAAAGTTTTGAAATGCATTAAAACAAAAAAAAAATTAATAAACAAATGTATTGGGGGGGGTCCCCGTGGCCCCCACCCCTTCCTTCTCACCCCCACCCACTCCCTTACGGGAGTATCCGTCGACAGAGCTGTCGTGCGACGGCAGGGTCCCTGTCATAAAGGCAGGCCCTGCCTCCCACGATAGGGGACTGCCGTGTGGTCCCTGCTGGGTGAGGGGACAGGGGGGGTGCGGTGGCCCCCGCCACCCACCTCCCCAAAAATTTTAAATTAAATTTGGTTTTATTCAGAGCATAACAAGGCATAAAAAGATCACGTTGCTCAAGGTAAATAATTTCAATATTTTTTTTAATATATGTATCTTTTAAAACCAAAATAGATAGCAAAGCATTTTTTTTTAAATTAAAAACAATTCCGAAAATGAAATTTAATAGGAAATTAGCTTTTTTCCTTTTGTCTTTTCTATTTATTTATTTTTGACTCGTGCAATTTATTTCTCTATATTTTTTTTAACAAAGAGGTGTTTTTTTTTAAATTGATATTTTTGAATAGAGTATTACAAGGAGGGTATTTAATTTTTCTACCACTATAGTTAAAACTATAGAGCACATTAATTTATCATTTTCTAAGGGTTCTAGGAGGAATTTTTCAACAAAATTTTGACAGCACTTCCGTACTATATTAATATATATTTTCCTTTGAAAATCAGGGATCTAGGTTTCCATAAACACATATTTCAATAATAATTTCAAACTAGAAACCCTAATACCCTTTTACATTTAATGCTACAAAATGAAACCCTTTATGCCCCCAAACACACATCTGGCATGCAAGCTAGAATAAAACATCGATTTGATCTAAAACATATTTTTTTAATTGAAATCTTCTAAAACACAAAATAACCAAGCAAGGAATGACCAAACAAAAGATTCTTAGCTTTTCAGATGCATAGAAGACAGGGATCTGAAAACCAGAATTGACATGAACAAGACCCTACCTCAATATCTGTTGAAGAATACACAATGCAAAATCTAAGTAAGGAGAATTGTAAAATTATGCCCCAAAACCAAGCACACACCAAAGCTTCCAAAAATGCTCCCAAAAACCTGTTATGTTCAAATGAGAGAAGAATCCCCCTGATGAGGATCAACTTCCCCTAATTAAGCAAACCCTCATGACAACACATTCAGTTAACTCCTAAAAGGACTCTATCCAAAATTGAAAGAAAATAACAATTAATCATTAAAATATCTAATTACTAGCACAACTCAACTTTGACTCCTAAAATCAAGTTGAGATCTCTTGAGTTTAAAAATACTTTTCAACCAAATCTTGCACATGTAATTAATAAAATATTAATTTAAATAACTTAAATATTTAAGGCACAATAATCCATGCAACTTAATATTTAATTATTTAATTAAGCATAAAGGCTCATTTACTCTAGTTTTCAATTAAATATTAATATTCAAGAATTGCACTTTAATTAAACTTTCAATTAAACATAGGTATTTAATTTAATTTTCAATTAATTAAATACCCTATATTTAATAATTAATTACAATAATATTCACTTAAATAAATAACATGATATAACCCACACATAATCACATCAAGCACCTGAAATCAAACACATGCAAAATCACACATGCACTAGGAAAGGGATACACGAATTCCTATCAACTATACAAATTCGGTAAGGGTAGTCAAACAGATACTTGCCCACTAACAAGGACAATTAGATTTAGGATAGGATCTGGACCTGAAAACTATCTCCCCTCTCTTACCATTGAGATTAATGTGATAGGGCACGCTCACTCCTGCCAATTCAGGGAAGAAGTAGCCCGGTACCTGCAAACCTATCATCACAAAGATGAACATACATGCATATATCATATGGCAAACAATGGTTGAGACTAGGTTATCATGTGGATCTCGCCGAAGCAAGTAACTACGACTCTATCCCATACCATACCAAGCACATCAAACAGTAATGCAAAACATACAATGATCCATGTGCATATAAATCTAAGGTCAGTATTGTCAGAAAACCATAATCGAAATGAAATCCTAACATATACATAAGTATCATTAAACAACCATAAATCACATATACACAAAGGATATAACATACTAACAATGGATCAATAACATACTAAAATTTAACATATAAATATCATCTAAGCCATCTGATTAAATCCACACATATATCCAAAATGCCTAAAAGAGTTTGGCATCCACAAACTGAAAAGCAACCTAAGAGGTGGGTATTACATCATCCTCCCCTAAAACTAGGCTTACTCCTAGAATCCTAAAACAAAGATAGAGATAACACTCTCTCATCACAAAATATCCAACCAAGTCCTGAAAGAATCAAAGTGTGGGTCCCATAGGACCCTTCCCAGGTCTCTGATTCAAACACTGAGGATCATTCCCCATTGTAGGAATCTGGAAACTAGCTGCTGGACCTCTAATCGTAGCACCACTCATAGGAGCATGGTACACAGGTGGAGGATGATCAAACGCTGCATACACTCTATGAGACATACCAACATTACCCACTGTAGGCTCACAAGCTACTGGCCTCTATCCTAAGGACTGCGGTGCACGTTGAGGACAACTGACAGCAAAATGTCCCAACTGTCCACAAGTGAAGAAAGCTCCCTTGCTACCACCTTCTCTAATTGAAGGTGCTCTAGACTACTGAACATTGCCCCTATTGATATCCTGATACACACTCTGAGCTGGCTGAACCGACTGATTGCGCTTGCTGCGTTGAATGTCACAAAATTTTCTAATCTGAGGACCACTAAAAGAAGAAGGATTTTTTCCTCCCTACTGATGAGACTGACTACCGTTTGGAATGGTAGAAGGACCTCTTTAATTTCCAGCTCCCTAAGAATGATTACCTCCAACAACAGAAGTAGGTTCTCTCGAGTGCACTCCTGAATAACCACCATGGCCCAAGGCTAGATTTTCCTTTGCAAGGGTAGCTTTGATGACCACCTCCCTGAGGGACATAGGCTCAAAGAGTCTAACCTTCCCAACGATGCGTTCATTCAACCCCCTAACAAAGTGCTAAATCATAAGTGCTAAATCCTCACCATATCCAGCATACTGTTTGAGCTCGAAGAATCGATGCTCATACTCAACCACTGATAGGGTCAACTGCCTCAAGTTGTGGAACTCATCAGCCCTCTACTGTCTCCATTGATCAGAGAGGAATCTCTCTCTAAAAGGCTTAAGGAAGAGTTCCCATGTAATGGTGTCCATCAAAAGACTTAGCTTCTTCTCCTCTATCTTCCACCATATCGCTATAAAATTGGAGAGTTGCATTACTGCATACCTAGCTTTAGTGTTGCTACTAAAGGGATGCATAGAAAAAATCCTCTTTAATGCAATAAGCCAAGTCTCAGCTTCAAATCCTGTTCCTTCCCCATCAAAGGTAATAGGTGGAACTCTCATGAGATCCCTCATGTGGTTCGCTGCCACAACCTCAGGATCCACTACAATAGTCCTCCTTGGAGGGCTCCTAGATCTGTCCCTTTCCACTCTACCTTGCTCAAGAATATGATTCAGTAACTCCTGAAACAACTGCCTAATACCTGGCTCCTCTGAACCAGCCTGACGCTCTTCCCTCTACTCATCTCTGTTATCTTGATGAACACTCATAGAAGGATTGTGGTCCCTACCCCTTCCACGGCCACCCTCTCGGCCTCTACCATGACCTCTAGCAGATCTAGATTCAGGTATGATTCCTAAATCAACCAGAGAATCAAAACACAACTTAGAACCAACATCAAACCCAGTAAAATCAAAAGAAATCAATAATCGTAAAGCAATGATTTTAAATACATCAGAGTTTTATGTCTATGTTTGTTTTCAAGTTTTAAAATCAAAAGACAAATAATGGGCATACATATTTCCCAGAGCTCCCAGTATAGAAACGTGGGCTCTGATACTACACTTGCTTCACTTCTTCAGTTAGAGAAACATGAATCAAGATTTGAATTCCTGGTGGAAGAGCTACATCACCCTATCTTTGACTCCCAAGAAAGCCATATTATTTCTACCCTTGTTGGTCATGAATCATCCCATTATGGTGCCATTTACTCATATCTTCATGATGACATTATACCTAAAGCCTTTAACTGGTCTAAACGCAGAAATCTTACCCGAAATGCCTCTCGCCATTCCCTTATCACTGGTGATTTGTATAGGAGGGGTCTAGATGGAAGACTTTTTAGATGCTTAGAAAAGGAAGAATTCGACCAAGTGTTAGTTGAAATCCATAAGGGTATCTGTGGGGGACACTCTAATGGTCTTTCCATGACCGAAAGGTTTCTTAGGGTGGGGTACTATTGGCCTACGATGCAGATTGATGTAGTAGCTTTTGCAAAGTCATGTGAAAAATGCCAAAAACATGGTAACCTGATACATGCTCTAGGTAGGGAGCTCATTCCAGCGCTGGGCCTTTGATCTTGTTGGGAATATTCCTCCCAACTCATCAGGTGGACATAAGTTTATTATCACTACTACTAATTACTTCACCAAATGGGTAGAAGTTGTCCCACTTTTTATTGCCTCAGGCAGGACAGTTTCTCTATTCATCTTGAACCATATCATCTGTTGATATGGAGTGCCTTTCAAGATTATTATTGACAATGGAGGCCAGTTCAAAAATAAGGACCTTAAAAAACTCTACAAAAAATTCAAGATTAAACAGCATTGGTCCTCCATTTACTTCCCACAAGGAAATGGTCAAGCAGAGGGATCAAATAAGACCATTCTTAAAATTTTACATAGAACAGTCTGTAAGAATGGTAGAGATTGGCATTTATAGATAAATTTGGCTTTGTGGGCCTATAGAACGAGTATTTGTACTCCTACTGGGGCTACTCATTTTTCCCTTGCTTATGGTGCTGAAGCAGTGTTACCTTTGGAGATTGAGATTCCTTCACTTAGATTTTCTCTCCATGGTCTAGTTACAAATGAAGACTACCATGCCATGAGACTTCAAGAGTTAGAACTTCTAGATGAAAAATGTCAAGCATCATTTGACCATATGAGGCTCTATCAAAAGCGCATGTCTAAAGTCTTCAACAAAAAGGTTCGCCCTAGAGAATTCCAAGTAGGAGATCTTGTCCTATGTGAAAATCCTAAGAATCAATAGCATAGAGATCAAAAGAGAAAATTTGAACCTAATTGGCTTGGACCTTACATTATCATAGAAGCTTTTGGGACAAGTGCTTATTTAATATCTATAGAAAAGGGAGAACAGCTCCCTGATCCTATCAATGTTTTGCACCTGAAGAAGTTCTATCCATGATGCCCATTTTGTCTAGGGGCATCCCTTTGTACATAATTATTGATCCTGGAAAATTTTAAAAAAAATGATATATTGCCAAAAAATCTAAAAATTGGAAAATGTCCTGAAAAAATGATCATCTTAGTGAAAACCTAGCAATAGGCGCTTTGATGTATCTCTAAAAAAAAAATTATATTCCAAAAATGCAAAAAAAAAAAAATTTCAAAAAAAAAAAAAGAAGGAAAAAATGAAAAAATGAAAAAATTGCAATAAAATCCAAGTGGTGAAAACCTGGAAATGGGCGCTACTTGAGGCCTTTGCACCCCTATTTTTTAGCCCGTGTCCTTGACACTTAGCCTTTCTCCATCATGCCTTGTCCTTGTTGCCTTGGTTTGGAATTGGTCTTTGTCTTTGTCTAGGGGGCATAACTGTATTAGCTTCGGTCTCTTGGATGCGTTCGTCTTTAGGACACCTCACAAATGGTATTTTTCAACAACACCCCAACTGTATTTTTGAATACAACCCTTGACATCTAGTGTTTTTCAACACTTATCAGTTTGGTATTACACCATTTTGTCTTGTTATCTTACTTGCTTGCAAGAATTCAATCCTTATCCTCAGAACTCAGTATCAGTTAACATGCTTAAATTTTTAAATGCAACACTTAATGCTTGAGCTATGTCATGATATTTTCTATGTGCTAACTGTTATTGATTTTCATTGAGTTTCCTTGTCTAATATGTCTCTCCATGATGCATAGCTAGAGGACTTGGGGCAAATTCTCTTTCTTCTCTTCATTTCTTTCCACTTCTTCCAAACTTCTATCTTCCATTCACTTTCACCCCACTTCTTTTCTTCTAATTCAATCTTGGGGCATAATATTTTGTGCTTAATGATCTACCTTGGTTTTGTGATCTTTATA
>MU217174.1:74650-85127 GCA_018584345.1 Thuja plicata | reverse complement strand
ATGCAAGACTATAATGAAATCTAAATGATTTAACAATGCAAGAGTAAAATGATTCTAAAATGAACCTAAGATGAATTAATTATGCAAGAGGTACATGATTTAACAATGCAAGATGATAAAATGAATCCAAATGTTTTAACAATGCAAGATGTACATGATTTAACAATGAAACTGAATGATTTAGTAATGTAAGATGTAAAATGAATCTAAATGTTTTAACAATGCAAGATGAATTAATTATCAAGACACTAAAATGATTTTGACTATGCAATTAAATGAAGAACTTAATGAAACTTAGTAATGGATTTAATGCAAACTAATAATGAACCTAATGATGTGACAACCAGATGCAATGGATGTGATGGACGCAATGGACGAGATGGGACTCATATTTTCATTGTGTGTCACGATCAATTGATGAACCAGCCAGGAGGACTACAAAGGACTAGGTAGGGAATGTTAGCATGACAAGGACTCAGGACATTAGCGTGATGGCGAGGAGAATGAAGGTGTTACAAATATACAAGAACAAACTTGAACAAATAATTACAAGCGATAGGTTACAACGAGTATGCACAAAGGTTGTTGCTGAGATTCGATTGGATCGCATTGTTGTCTTGATGCGTGTGATAGTTGAGTATGCTGATCGATTAGTTCAAGAGGAATCCCAGAGATGATGATGTTCTAGATTTAGGTCAACGAGAGGAAGGATACATCCTCAATGGACTCATTTCCAGGAAGATGGGATTCATAAAGTTTATTGGTCAAATGTGCACTACGATCAAACTATAGAACCAACGTATGATTTTAAATATCACAACTGTATCATTTTCTGCATGAGGAACAACTAAGGACACAAGAAATATATAGGACTGAAGCTTAGGGATTGGGATAGTACAATGTATGGACAACAATATACAAGATTATGTGTACAACAATTCAAGATACGAGATAGGAGGGTCACTTCAGACTAGTGTGTATGACATGCGAACACCTAGGGAATATGGGAAATGTTGAGGTTTGAGGACATGTGGAGATGGATGGAAATGAGAGTTTGATAGATAATGGAATGGTCCATTATGTGTGATTCCTATTTCCAGGTTTTCATCATGCATACTTGTCCAAGGTGCCTGATTGCCAAGTTTTCACCATTGGATGAAATTTTTCTCTTTATTCTTATTCTTATTATTTTTTTTGAAATTCTTTGGATCTTTTTGATTTTTTTGATGTTGCCCAAGTGCATGTTTGTCAGGTTTTCACCGTGACAACCATTTTATCAGCTTCATTTTTCTGCTTTTTAGAGATTTGTTCTAGACTTTTTTACATTGTTTTTGTGCTTTCTTCAAGACTTTTTATACTTTTTATGGATTTTCTTAGATAACTAGAATGAACAACCAGCTGTCAAGCATGGAAGTGCCTGAGATGAATGATGTTGATAGGATCATTCAAGGGCTCTCCTTCAGGAGTGGAGAGTTTATATGCCCCAAAACCAAAGCATGCAGTGACAACATATGGGCCTTGCCAGGTGACTTCAAACTTTCCTTTCTTTTCTCGATCAGTACCCACTTTCTAATTTTCCTTTAGCACAATGTCCCCTACCTGAAATTGGCATGGGTGGACCTTCTTGTTGTAGTTTCGCTTGGGTCTATTTTGGTAGATGATTAGGTGATCATAGGCTTGTTGGAACTTTTCATCTAGTAGATCCACCTATGTGAGTCATGCTACTCAGTAATCTTCATCATCAACTAGGCCTCTCAGTGATCCTCAGAGGGATGGTAGTTTGACCTCAATTGGTAAGACTGCTTTAGCATCATAGACTAGGGAATAGGGAGTAGTTCCAGTAGGAGTATGATAGGAAGTGCAATATGCCTAGAGGGCAGGGTTGATCTAGAGATGCCAGTCATGACCAGTATCATTGACAACTTTCTTGAGGATTTTGAGGATGGTTTTATTAGTTACCTTAGCTTGGCCATTACCTTGCAGGAAATATGGACTAGAGAAATGGTGATGGATATGGAGGCGAGCACAGAGATCAATGACGTGTTGATTTTCAAATGGTGTTCCATGATCTGTGAAGATGGTGGAGGGTATTCCAAAGTGGTAGACAATGTGATAGAGGATGAATTTGGATATCTAGACACCTGTAGTGAGGGTGAGCGAAATTGCTTCGACCCACTTTGTAAAGTACTTTGTAGCCATGATTATGTACTTGTGGCCTTTAGACGAGATGTAAGTAATCTTACCAACGAGGTCAAAACCCTAACAAGAAAAGGGCTAAGGAGGTACAATAGGTATGAGGTCCTATGCAGGATCATGGATTAGATGGGCATGATGTTGGAAAGGTAGGCACTTCTTGACGAACTCACAAGCATCATGTTCCATTGTAGGCCAATAGTACCCTGTACGTAAAATTTTCTTGGCTAGGACCATGCCACTCATGTGGGCACCGCAGATTCCAGCATGTACCTCTTGTAAATCCTAGGCGGCTTTGTTTTCATCTAAACACCTAGAGAGCACATTGTGATAACCTTGACGATAAAGGGTGTTGGCTATGAGGGTGTAACAAGATGCTTTCTGAATAATGTTGTGGCATTGGGTTGCAGTAGGTGAGGAGATATGATACCATTTTGTAGGTAAGCTTGGATATTGTTGTACCATAGGGACTGGGGACAAACCAAGACACATACACAATTTGATTCATCATTCTCATAAGCGGGAGCATGAAGTTGCTCAACTAAAAATTTGTATTGCATAGACTCATGAGGAATCTCAAGGAGGGAGCCAATTGTGGCCATTGGATCAACAACTTTGTTCTGTAAGTATGGCACTTGTGTTATCTGTAAGTGGAGGAAATTTTCTTTTATCTTGTCGACCATTTGCTTATATGGCATTAATTTGTCGTCTTTAGTTTCATACTCATCGAGAACCTGCTTGATGATGAGTTGGGAATCACCAAAGACATTTAGAGTTGTGATGTTCCATTCTATAGCCATGCGGAGTCCTGCGATTAGTGTCTCATATTCTGCAATGTTGTTCATGCAGGGAAATCCCAATTTTAATGACATAGGGATGTAGCCACCTTGAGGTGTGACAAAAATTATTCATGCCCCTGCACCATGAGATGTGTAGGACCCATCAAAGTAGATTTTCCAAGTTGGTTGTTCTTCTATCATGTATAAATGCTCATCTGGAAATTCTATGACCAAAGGATATGCATCTACCAATGGCGCTTCTGCTAGCTGATCAGCTATGACTTGCCCTTTAATGGTTTTTTTGTCGACATATTCAATATCAAACTCACTTAGCAACATAACCCATTTTGACATTTGACCTATGAGCGTAGTCTTGGAGAGTAGATACTTGAGAGGATCCACCTTTGAAATGAGCTTGGTTGTATGACTAAGCATATAGTGGAAAAGTTTTTGAGTGGTGAAGACCACTGCCAGACATTCTTTTTCCATAGGTGAATAGTTGAGCTCATAACCCACTAAGGTTCGACTGATGTAATAAATAGCTCTTTCTTTACCCTCATCATCCAACTGAGTGAGTAGTGCCCCCAGTGCCGTGGTAGTTGCATAAATATATAGGATGAGTGGTCGACCAGGTATGGGTGGTACCAAGATGGGTGGGTTAGCCAAGTATTCTTTGATTTTGTCAAAACTCTTCTGACACTAAGGATCCCACTTGAAGGTGTTATATTTTGGTAGGAGATGAGTGAATGGTTGGCACTTATCTGCTAGTTGAGAGATAAAATGGCGTATAGATTGTAACTTTCCTTGAAGGCTGTGTAGTTGTTAGAGTATTTTTGGTGGAGGCATCTCGATGATAGCTTGTACTTTCTTTGGATCTATTTTAATGCCTCATCTAGATATAATGAACCCTAGGATTTTACCTGATGTGACCCCAAAGACACATTTCTTAGGGTTGAGCATTAAGCAGTAGTGTCCAATTTTGTCAAAGACACATTCCAATAAATTTAGGTGATCTTCTCTTTTTATTGATTTTGCCAAGATGTCATCCACATAGTCTTCAAGAATCTTGTGGATCATGTCATGAAAAATGACATTCATGGCCCTTTGATAGGTTGCCCCAACATTTTTCAAGACAAAAGGCATCATATTATAGCAGAAGGTGCCCCAGGGGGTAGTGAATGTTGTCTTGTTCTGATCTTCTTCTGCAATATAGATCTGATTATATCTGGAAAAGTCATCCATGAGTGACAACATCTCATGTCCTATTGTGAGATCCATGCTCATGTCTATGTTCGGCAATGGGAAATCATCCTTGGGACATGCCTTGTTGAGATCTCAGAAATCTGTGCATATCCTAATTGATTTATCAGGTTTAGAAACTGGAACCATGTTAGAAATCTAGTCAGAATAGTCAATGGGGCGGATGATCTTGGCTTGGAGAAACTTCTCGAGCTCTACTTTGACAAGTAATGCCATTTTAGGGTGCATTTTTTTGAGCTTTTGCTTGACAAGTTTGATGTTTGGGTTGACTGCTAGATGATGAACCACCAAGTTGGGGTCTAATCCTGGCATGTGGGAGTAAGACCATGCAAAATTGTTGATGGATTCCTTCAATAAAGTGACAAGATCACTTTCTTCTACTTCAGTTAGAGATGCTTCTATGTATGTGATGGCGGGATTCTCTTTGGTACCTAGGTTGACAGGTTTTTCTTCTTCAATGAGAATCGATGACTGTTCAGGCCTGTAATCATGGATCAAAGGAAGAGGAGAATCTTCACCTTCTGGCACCTCAGAGAGGTTTTCACCAGGGGATACACCCTTTGTTTTTACTATTTTATGATCAGATAGAGCCCTAGAGGGGTTTTCTCTAGGGGATCAATTTTTCTCTTTTTTATTTTTGTTTTCTATTTCATTTTTGCGGCTAAAGTTCTCCTCTTCCCCAAAGTACACCTTAGGGTCTAGTTTGTAGACATGTGTGGAGCCTTGCCTCTATTCATTTCTTTGTTCAATTGCTCCCATAAAACTTAGGAGTGCATCCTCACTTTGGAACTTGTCAACATGCATGAAACTTGGTTGGTCCCAGTCTATGAGTTTAGGATGACTGAGGGGAAAGTCAATGAAGAGAATGGAAATTTGGCGTTGGATAGAATTTCCTAGGAAGGTTTCATCATCAAAGACATCATCGTAGGCTCTCACAACTTTCTCTTCCAGGATATCTTCGATGTCAGCAATTTCACCCAGGGACGGACAAGAGGCAAAGATGTTTTCATTGGTGCCCCCATTTGTGTCAGAGCCCATGCCAAGGCCCAGGTGCTTTTCTAGTCAGGTAGGTATAATAGGATCTTTCATTCCTTTCTCTTCATAACCAAGGCCACATCCTTGGTAGTTCCATTTTTCTGTCACCAGTTTGTGAGTTGCGGGGTACTTATCTTTTAAGTAATTGAGGCAACTTGTGTCCTTGGGTGGTGGATCTTTATAGAGCCATTGGTTGATGTTTGGTGTCATTTCCTGGCCAGTCAAACTACCCTTTGAGATAAAAGTGGTAGAACCGAATTGTAATGCCTTTGTTATCTCTGGCTCTGTCTTGCTTAGATTAGGTCAGTGACCTTGAGTGTGTGGATCAATTGGCAGTGCTCCAACCGTGAAGGCATCAGATAAATTGTACTCACCAAAACCTTTGTTGTTGATCTTAACCATCGAAAGGGTGGAAGAGAGGATTGTTTCTGTGTCTAAATGGGTTCAAGATGAATTGGCGATAGAGATGCCAATGTTGATTCCTAGATAGTGATTGGAATGTGGAAAGGAGGTTTCCAACGCATTGCAGTATGCGAAGGGCTTGGGATCTGCATAGCTAGCGATCTCAGTGCCATTATATGGAAATTTGATGCACTAATGGTAGGTGGAGGGGATGACTTGCATAGAATGAATCCATGGGCATCCAAGGAGGATGTTGAAGGGAAGGTCAAGATCAAAAACATGACATAATGTATCCTGGATAACTGGGCCCACTTGAATGGGCAATGAAATGGTGCCTTTATAAGTCCATTCTAAATTATCATATGCCTTTATTGTGATGACATCATTTGTTATATTGGCTTCAGTGCAACCCAACTATTTTATGAATTTCAAAGTACACAGATTTAGGGCCGAACCATTATCTATCATGACTCGTTTAATGGAAAAATCTTTAACCATGACAAAAATATGGAGTGGGAGATTATGATTGAGCTCTTCTGAGGGTACATCTGTTGATCTAAAGGAGACCCCATAAGATGAAGACAAGTGTCCAAAAAGGTTCTGGAATTTAGTGAGGTTGATGTTGCTGGGAACATGGGAGTCTTACAAGGCTTTATTGAGGACTTCTTGATAGGTGGGTGAAGTGCGAAGGAGATCCAAGATGGAAATTTGGGCTGGAGTATTCCCTAGGTGTTCCAAAATTTTGTATTGGGTCCCAGTAGATGGGGTGGGACTGGCACCAGCAACTGTTATCCTGCCCCTACGAGTGGTGATTGCACATTGTTTATCAGCACCCTTGACATGGATGACATTGACGGAGGATTGGACTTGGGATATGCAGCCGATGAGGTTATCCTAGTTGATATATGCATTTGTATAATCCTTTATGTCAGTGTTTTCCCCTTGCTTACCCTTCCCCTGGTTAGAGGACTGATTGGGATTGCCTGGGCCTGTACCTGAAGTGTGTTTAGGGAATGCATTTTTATAGATTTTAAGGCCTGCGTTTGGCGATGGTTGATTAGGCGAGTCCACTTTGATCTCTTTGTAGTTGATGAGATCCTGGATGTAATGTTTTAGCTTCATGCATTTGAGGGTGGTGTTCCCCTTAATACGGTGATATTCACAGTACTCGTTGTCTTTATACCAGGCAGGCTTAGGTGTTGATTCATCAAATAGCTGCATTTTTGGATACACAACTTGGTTAGCTTAGACCAGCTCGTGGAAGATGACATCTATGGGTTCACCCAGAGGGGTAAAAATGCATTGTGGTGCATTCAAAGCATGAGGCCTTTACTTCCATGCAGGACTGATATAGCATTTGTCTGATTCATAGGACCTTGATAGTTGTGTTGATATGATGTCCCCGGAGGGAGGTAGATAGTCGCGCCTTGAGGGCACATGTTTTTCTAGTAAGTCAGTTGGGAATACACGGGATTTGGCTATTGATACATGGGAGGAGGGTGAGGGTACATTGGCGGTGCTTGCTAATAAGTCTGGGTACGTGCATAAAGACTGGCTACCACAACCTGAACGTGTTTGGTGTCATTGGCTCCATCCATTACCACATTTTTGTTCTTGTTCCAGTATTGTGATCGATCATTGTTATGTTTGTCAGGCTAGGATTCTTTGTAGTGCTTGATGGCACCCTCTTCTACAAGACCTCGTTCAAGATCCATACCTTTGGTTCTGATGTCGTGATAAGTTTGTATACAATTCATGCACATGTGATAGACAAGCTTAGGATGGAGGTTGTTAATGAAGATTTTAATGAGATGTTTCTCTGGAGGTTGGTAAGAAAATCTTGTAGTAAGCCCTTGCCAGTGCTGAAGATAATTGACCAGGCTCTCTCCTCCCTTTTGTTTGGAATTTCATAGGTCATGGAGTGAGAGTTCATTTTTGACATTATGTGTGTATTGGGCCACAAACTTTTTAGATAATTTAGTGAAAGTAGAGACTGTGCCATAAGGGATTTTGTAGAACCACTCAACAGTGGTTCCTCGTAAGATTTTGGGAAATAGGCTCATGAGGAAATTATCACTATAGGCCACTTCTTGGCAGACCATGTAGAATTCTTTCACGTGACTCACAGGATCTCCCTTCCCCTAATATTTCTCAAATTTTGGGGTCTCAAAGTGCTTGGGGAAGGGCATAGCAGTGATGGATTGATCAAACGGATAAAGACATACTTCATCAAACTTGAATGTATTAACCTCTATCCTAGCTTTAAGATCCTTGAGAGCATTCTTCATTTCCTCCCATTCATGATTGATTTGCGGGGGAGGATTGTTAATTGTGATTGCATGGTTTCCTTGAACCTGATATGGATTGAATGGCGAATATGGAGGATTCTATGGGGGATATTGTGGTGTTTGGTATGATGGTTGCTGGTCAACGTATATGGGCTGTTGTGGTGGAAGTTGTGGTTGAGGGGAATATTGCAGTGGAGGAGGTGTCGACGCTTGATAAGATTGTTGCAGCTGCTGGAAATATGCTTGTATGTGTTGCGTCATTGGATAGGTGGGATGAGCTTGTTGCACACCTGTATAGGATGGAGGATAGGTGTTTTGCAGTGGAATTCCCCCAGTGGGAACATTGAATTATTGTAAAGGTGGAATTGTTTGTGATGCAGTGGAAGATGGCATGGCTATGTAATTGGCGGAATGAGTTTTCTATTGTTGCATGGGTTGGATGAAAGGATTAGCAAAATGTTGCAATGGTTGTGCCATGAGGAGATTTTCCCCCTGTGTTTGTGGTGGTGGCTACTGTGTAGTTTGGATGGTGGGCTATGTAGCTGTGAAGGGGTTGATTTGTTGCTGTTGTGCTTGGGATGTGAATGAGTTGGTATTTTCTGCTGTAGTTGTTGTTGTTGGGATGGCTGTTGTATGGATTGTTGTTGTTGAATTGGTTGTTGTTTTTGTTGGATAGGTTTCTATTGTTCGATAGGTTGGATGGGAATTTGGGGTACGATGAAGGGATTCATAGATGGTTGTGGTATGGGGGGATTTGGGTTGAATAGTGTTTGAGGTAGAACTGCTGGCATTCATTGTGATTGTGTTGCTGGTGGAGCGGGAAAAGTGGACCCTTGTGGAAATAAGGGTTGGTTATAGGCATTGGTAGTGGCATGCATGTGGTGAAGAAAGGTAGAATATGTATGGAGACTTGGGTGCTTTGATGCTATGAACTGGTTGTTTCACTTTGAATGGGTAGAGTAGGGATAGGTGGAATGGTGGTTTATTGTGTGCTAACTGGTGGTGGTGGAAAGTTTGCAATGAATGTTGGGATTGCTTGTGAAAGAGGAGTGAATGTGGCTTGCGGAGGTGCTTGCATAGTGATAGGGGGTATTATTTGTGCTGCTAATGTGGCATCAGGAGGTGGGGCTCCCGAGGTAGATGAGGGTGTTGTGTGCATGATGGAGGGTGGAATGGAGGGATGAACTACTTGTGCGATAAGAGTTCCCACTTGTAGGGCCCATTGAAGTGGATCAAAAAATTCATTTCTAGTGGGATGAGAATGTTCCCCTAGAAGTGCCATAGGTCATGTGACAATTGTGGGTATAATCCAAGGTGGGAGTTGAAGTCCTTGTTGTTGAATGTTCAAGAGTACTTGATTGTTGTTGCATCCACTCATGGCATTTACCATGTGGACATGCGCTGGATGGTTGATAAATGTTTCCACGGTACTTAGGGTGGGATTCTCATTAGTGTCTACCCAGATATGTTCAATTTGATCATTGGGCTGAGGCACATAAGTAACCATGGCGTTGGTGTTGTCAGTCACAGGATTAGATGAGCTAGTGGAAAGATTAGGATCCATGTTCTTCCTCTTCTTAGTGGCTCGTGTGATAGGTGGCATAAAATGACCATCCTAAAGGAATATGAGATACAAGATGTGATGCAAAAGATGCACCTAGGAAGCTAAGGATGATGATACTAGGATTAGGATGTGTTTAGAATGATGAATATGCTCCTAAGGACTAAGGATAACTTGGTGTATGCATGGATTAAGGGTTGCTTTCCCTAATGTAAGATCAAGTGGATATGATTATCTACCTAAGATAGACTAGTGGTCTTTGGTGGATGAGATTCTTTGTTAATGTGAACCAACCTTTTGATCAAGGTGATGAGGTTGCAAAAAGACAAAGGGGATTATCCTAAACAATGCTTAGGTTAAGGACATTCAAGGATGGGGTTTGATTAAGATGTATGTTTTTAGAAACAGAAAAGGGGATGCAATACCAAGTGAGGGATGTGATCAAGGATGCTTTCGATGATGATTAGGATGATGCTAGGCTGATTAGGATTTATTTGATTAATGCAGGATTATACTAGGATAAGTGTGTGATGTGTTTCTAAAGGTGACAACCTAAGGGAGGTCCTAAAATACAAGCTAAGTGATCTTAAGAAGAGGAGGCACTTTTATTTGTCGTGGTAAACTAGCTAGTCATATTGCTCAAATCCAACAAATGAAAAATTTAGACAATATTTGCCTATGAAATGGGCAACCTTGTTGTTGTAGATCACTTTGTCAAATTCTTCCCATTTATGAATCTCTTGTTTGATGTAATCAATGATGTGTTGGTACTCGGTAGCCTTTCAAGTTGTGTTTTTCTATTCTCTTTGCACGGGTGGTAATGAAGTTTTTGTAAGGAAACTCAGGTGCGGAAACAGCTTCCTACGCTAATCTCTATAGGAAAGTATTATGCAAATTCTTTTAAATCCTTACAACTGAATAGATTCGTTAACTACTTTAACAAAGATATTGCAATCACA
>MU217174.1:56084-74159 GCA_018584345.1 Thuja plicata | reverse complement strand
TGATCTCCTTACACACTATTCAAGATGCCGACACATCAACATTATTTGCAAGAAATACATTTTACAAAACAAATAATAAGAATAGGAATTATCCAAGGTTGAGACACCTTATTCCTAACAGTTTTTACCTTCTTATGCTTCTTTGAATTTGTCATGTCCTATAAATAGATCTAATCTTGGATGAATAGTTAGAGGTTTTAGGACATATCTCATAAAAGACCAAATTCTAAAAATTAGAGCCCAAGGTAATCTTTGCAAAGGGACGTTGTCTTAATAATTTGGTCAAAAGTTTGATCTCATTCTGATTTTCAATAGATTTGTTCCATGGCAAGAACCAATGTCAACATAGTCAAACTAGAAAAGAACAAGCATGTGTTTGAAAACAATCTGACAAGGGACAAAGAAACCTTGAAGGATACAAGCATGTGACAAATTTGAAGGTTGGATATTTTGTTTGTGTTTTGGATTTTGCAAATGTTGTTCAAACACTTCAAGCACACATTTACCTAAGGAATTGGCTTCAATAAAATATTATAGAACCATTGCTTGGTAGTCCGTCAGCTCACACAACAATGTCACCCCCGAAAGGGTGCCCGTGTTTTTGCCTTTTTCCAAGTATGTTTCCTTGCAACAAAGATCTCTTTTGCAACACAATACCTTGGGACACATATGATGGGGATCTTGGGGGGAGATTCTTCCCTCCCCTTGAACTATAATAAGTCACTGTTGGAAGGTGAACCGGGTAGCTTCTATGCCTAGAGTGTTTAGTAAGTGTCTCCATTCGATTTTATCCTTTATGTCCATGCAAGCATGATTCAGGCGTATAGCCCCATAAAGAATCTTGACAAAAGCGGTCACATAAATGTGATTGAGACTGCGAGGCTACACTTAAGTTAGATGAGAGCTGAGTATAAGATCAAATGACAATTGACTCCTGAGGCTTTAACCCCAAGGATTAAATTTGATTAACGTGAGTTAGAGTGGTGTGGCTTACACCTCGTTCTCACGTGGGTTGTTCCCAGGAGATTTTTCTCTCAACCGGTAGGCCCATCTAAAGGATTCAAAGTAAATTAGATTCGCAACAAAAATGAGTTTGGATTTCTGACTCTCCCACAAGGGGAAAAGAGCATACTTTCCTATCCAGTATCATTTTCTCCACAAGAACGTAAGAAAAACTTTGTTCTTTCCCAAAAGATTCAATTTTTTAACACTAAGTAAGTGTGTCTAGGTTTTTGATCTTCCCAAAAGGGAAGAGAGCATAATCCCCTAACACTCACTTAGGCTTAGACAAAAAAATCTAACTAATTAGTCTATGTGCCTAAAAAAGATTAACACAAACACGATCATTTGGTTGATTTTGATGTGAGGCAACCTGTAATACCAACGTGACAATTGTTAGCAAATGATCAAAACAATTTGACAGAGCGCAAACGCCGATTTAGGGTGCAGACGATGGTTCTCATTTTAGCCTAAAAAATGACAGAGTGCAGAAAACAAGCCAGAAACGCAAAAAAATAGAAAGTCTATTATACTAGTCACATACATTGATTCTTGAAATGCAGAAGCCAATCGATGATTTTCCTCCACTGGCGTTTGCGTAGACGCTGAAACATGAATCAACATTTCTGCTAACACTGTTGTACATGCAAGTTCACAAAAACACAACAAAAAAACAAAGTCACTTTTTCCTTCCTCTTACTCTTTAGTTTGATCAAATTTAGTCATTTTGAGAGTTTTAAAACAATTAAAAGCTAGTGTTCTTTTACAAAGTGATCAAGATTCACTCCCCTACTAAAATTTTAACATTATAACTGCTTGTAAAACCGATTTCTGCTAAAAATAGAATGCTCAAATATTAAAAAGTAGTGGGAAAGACAGTGGATCTTGAAAAATTGAAATGTTATATTTGCAAATCCTCAAAATAGCAATGTCAGGCAGAGACACTAGTTTAGTGCACAGACACAGGTTCAGTGCAAACACCGAATGACAGTTTAGAGAGAATTGGTGTTTGCACAGACGCCTCTGCATAAAACGCAGACATTGATCCATGTGCTTGGTGAAATTTGAAAGAAATAAGAATAGAAGTTAAAATAATTTAGGGATGTGGGTCCCACCGAGTGTGCCAGAATGTGTACGGTGAAATCTTCAATCTGTTGGCAATAAGCTCAAACATACAAGATTAGTGGGTTAGCACATATAATAGATTCAAAAGCATATGAAAGAGAAAGCAAGCAACAAAGAACTCAACATAACATCGGATTGAACTAAAACAAGTAAGCACCCTATTTAACTTGTTTGATTTGTTCTTTTTGATGAAATGTAGGTGTGCTCTCTCAAACACACTAAATATAATGGATCCCTAAATGGAATGCAAGCATGGAAACAAATGAAGCAATTCAAGAGTTATTATGAGGAACTAGTCTCAAATTCTTCAAATGATGATCTAAACTAGCTATGAAGATAATATGCATATACTAGATTGAAGCTAAGTTTCATTCACCAAATTGAAGCCTAGCATGTGATATATATGTGAATTAAGCATAAAAGACTAAGAGAATATGAAAACATAAAATCTAGAGCTATGTTAGCATAATAACAATGCAAATATGAGAGATGAAAAATGAAGAGGAGAAGGCCTCTATTTATAGAGTTTTGCGAGAGAGGAAGAGGCTTGGATGATGTGGCATCGACATAAGAGCCACATAAGGGACACATAGGCTTGAGGGGATGGCCAATTTTGTGTCAAACTTGTCATTAAATGTTGAGTGGCTCAACATTTCCAAGTGGGAGACAAAGTTGTAAGAAGAAATTAAGAGGGATGGGTACCTATTTTGGAGAGAATTTCCCCATGTGGGTGAGCATTCCATTAGCCTTAAAAAGGTTAGGAATCAACCATTAATCATGATTAGAGGACAGTTAGGTGGGAAAATATACTTAGGAAATAAAGTGATGGGAGTAGGGTAGGAATAGGGTAGGCTTAGGGTAGGTCTCTCGGTTGGGTTAATAGGTTCCTAGCTAGGGTTTAGATTATAATTAAAATTAAATTTGAATAAATTATGGTTTAGAAGAATTAGGAATATGGAGGATTTAATAAATGTAAATTTATTAAAAGGGAATTTCATGAGACAAATGTATTTAAATGAAATACATTAGAATAGTATTTAAGCTATTGATAAATACTAGCAAATGAAACTATTTAATTGATTAAATTAAATAGTTAGAGGAATAAGAGGGAAAATAATATTAATAATAATATTAATATTTTTAGACGTCTACAGATATTATTGATAATGGACATAATAAATGTATGTATATAACAGGCCTCCTTATATAGTTAAGGAAATAAGAGATGATGATAAGGAGAAGATAAGTTATCATCTACACAAGGTGGAATCACATGTCCACCAAAGGTGGATCATCATCTATTATACAATGAATTTTGTGCAACAATGTGAGGATGATAACGTGATAAGAGCACTAAAGGTGGATCTCACACATGAAGTGGAATGAGATAACAACTATCACCACTTAAAGTGGAGTTTCTCCTACACCATGTGCTAAAATAGGATGCAAACTCCTAAGTGTCTCATGAAAAAACTACTATGTAATTCATTATCCTAAGTAAGCTTAATTATAGTGTTATTAGAAATATTTAATTACACTAACACCCACACTTAGGTGCAACTTAGGGGAATGCACTTAAAATCACAATGCCAGATGAAAATTCAAGATGAGTCTTAGCTACTAGGCCATTTTAGGTACCCATGTACAATAAGCAATGCAATCTCTCATAGAGCAGAGAAAGGGAGAAAACCTTATGGGATAAAAAGCCCCCCAAAAAGAGAGATGAAAACACACAAGATGCATGGATGGATGGAGTACTCAAGACCCCCCAGTACTACATACAACCTATATATGCATCAGCTTAAAATGGAAGCACTTCCATTTTGGTAGGTTTAACATCCTCGTTTAGTACATTTTCATGTTAGATTTGCATTTAGGATGCACATACCCTTGATTCTACATTTCTAGGTGAAATTAGGGTTAGGATCCTTAGGGTCCTCCTTAATATCCCTTTCCATGACTCCATTTTTGGGTAGAACCTATGTATTATCTCTCCTAAATATTCATCACACTTACTCTTTGGCCTTTGTGCCTCTATCCAACATCCTGGTGTATTTTCTCACCTCCTTGGGTCCCTGGTTGACCTAGGAATCCTATAGATTTCCCAAGGAGACTAGCCTGAAACCTCAGTTCAGGGTTGAGGTTGACCCTGACCTGTCGAGCTTGACCTTGACCACTGTTAGGTGATGGTCCCCGCTTTCAAATCTGGAGCCTATCGAGGTTCTAAAACTTAAAATAGGTCCTTTGGTCTGGATGCGGAAGTTTTTTCCCTGATATTCAGATTAATACATCCCCTCCTTGGTTGGTGATTGTAATTGGACCATAATTCAAGGTTAAATTTTAGTTTGGGTCCCTTGCATTTCCCTAGGAGGTCTATATTGAGATCTCTATATAAACACTCTCTTTTGCCTTCATTTGGACATGAAAAATAATCATAAGATGATATGATGCAATTATGATTATGGTGTGATGATGAGGGAAGAAAGAAAGAGGATGATATAGAAGGACAATACATGATGATGCATTAAGACATTTAAGCACTTTTGTGGACAAGCCATTGTGGATCTTCTTTGGAGCAAGAAAGACATCTTCCTTCCTTCCCTCTTATTGGATCCACCATTTCCAACTTTCAAACATTCAAAAGATATTACCATGGGGTAGCAATTATGGATTGTGAGTTTGGTAGGAATAATTTAGCCTTGGGGGCTTGGTATGCTTTCTTTATTACATTCAAATCTCTGCATTGTTTCCTCATTTTCAATTCATTTTAGGGTTTTTAATCTAGAGGATTAGATCTTGACATTACACATTCGAATCTCTTTCCAAGAGAAACACACACACATACATTCTATTATATTCGGCTATTCGTGGCGGTAAAGATCACCAAAATGGGGGTCTAACTAAGGAAAAACCTTATATAGCCACCCCAAAACCCCTCTTTTTCAGATATTTGTAGGTGCTATTTCGGGAGTTACAGGTTCAGGAACAATGGAACAGAGTGTAGATCCAGATACCCTTTTGAGCAAACTTTTGGGATCCGAAAATAGAATTTTAGTCTGAGACTTTTTAGGTCGATTCTACCCTAGGTCACAATCAGAAATTTTGGCCAATGGTGACATTGACTTGAGGGTGCAAATCAGAACTGTGTCAGAACGGAAAAATATTTTTGGGTTTTGTTCATCTCTGCATTTCCATTCTAGATCCGGTCTCTTATTTTCTAGAAACTTAACAAAGGCTTCAAAAAATGACATTTTCAGATCTGCTATGATGTGAGGTAGGCATTTTACTCCATTAATCTTTGCTTTCAATTTCAAGTCTATATCCATTATCAAATACACAAATAAAACTAAATGTAAAGGGTTAAATTATGTCATTGGTGTCTTTTATATATGAATATCTATTATGCAAACTCTATCTAGGAGATCATCCACATTTTCTTCTTTACATTTTGGTGAACCCGCGATAGACAACTCTTTCTCTTTGGTGTGAGATTTAAATTTCATATTAAGATCTTTCATGCATATAGAAGTAGGTTTTCTTTTATGCTCTTGTATTTATATTCCAAAAATACATAAAAAATATAAAATTTCTTTAAAAACACAAAAACATTTATATGCTTGTAATTTTATTGTGTGTTCAATATGTATGACTCTTGTTTTGAATACTTTGATGAAGATTTTATTGTACAAGAGAATAGATCCCTTAACAAGGTACATGGAAGTGAAAATGAGAATAGTATGAATAAGATCTTCATGGATCCTATTCCTATTTCATCCTCCTCCACAACTTCTGCAATTGACCTTTACCATAGGATGTGTGCATGGTTACCTTCATGTTCCACTATTTGCAAAATTGAGGAATCTAGAATGTTATTAACTAAATCTTTGACGATGGTAAAAGGATGTCCTCAAATAACTATTAAGGGTAAACCAAAAGATCCTTTGGATTTCTTTGATAATATAGATTCTGTTTCACATGCTTATCGTACACAGAATATTCCTTAACCTACTATTATAGCCTCTTTACCTCCTTCTCAACTTGTGCTTCCTCAAGAACCTAGGTTACCTTCTTCCTTTAAGGAGTATGACTTAGTTGAGAAATTACGCACTACTCCAGCTAAGATATCTTTATGGGAATTAATTCAAACTTATCCTACATATTATGAGCCATTACAAAAATCTTTATCTACTCTTCCGAATCTGACTCCTAATCAAGAGAACATTAATTCATTTTTGGAGTGCATGCATATTATGCCTTCTGTACCTCCTATTGTGTTCATGGATGATGATTTACCTTCTATTGAGGTGTGGAATCAATATGATACTCTTATGGTTGTTGTTTCTATTAATTAGAGTATCATTCGTAGAACATTATTTGTCAATGGATTTGGGCTTAATGTTTGTACCATGGATATTCTCAAGGAAATTAAATTTGATCTTACAACCATTCAACCGGATAATATCCCTATTCATGGATTTGATAACATTTCAAAGAAAAATTTGGGTATTATTATGCTACCTATAAAGGTTGGTCCAGTCCTTCTTCACACACCTATTCAGGTCATGCCTGGACCTCTCAATTATAACCTTTTGTTAGGAAGACCTTGGTTACATACTATGCATGTGATTCCTTCTACTCTACATCATAAGGTTAGGTTCATTTATAACAATCTGATGTATACATTACATGTGGATGATGCGCCAAATCCTTGCTTGAATGCAAAATATGCTAAGATCTCTAAACCCATACAACCAAGTAAGGAACCTGAGAAACCTCCTGAAGTTAAACAAGTTGAAGCTCCATCCTCTTCTTTAATTGAAGATGATTGGGGAACATTGGATTTTAATCCTTCTT
Source organism: Thuja plicata (assembly GCA_018584345.1). NCBI lineage: Eukaryota > Viridiplantae > Streptophyta > Pinopsida > Cupressales > Cupressaceae > Thuja > Thuja plicata. The sequence continues at coordinate 67,181 of MU217174.1, read as the reverse complement.
TTATAGGAGAACACAAAGTTTCTAATTTAGATTTCATGAAGGAATAAAATGGGTTTGAAAAACAAGTTTTTATTCCTTCTCCACTTTCTAGGGAATTAAAAAGTAATTTTTTTGTTGCTTCCATTGAAGAAACAATTGAGACAATAAAAATAGATTGATATGACATTGTGACATATGCTGCTCCTTTAACTCAATCTGATATAGCCGATAGATATGGTTCTGGTTATCATTTATTTGGGAAATCAGGATTCAATGGGAAAGGATGTGAAAAATATGAACAAGGTATACAAGTGCCCTTAGAAAATGAAGTTTATGACTATACTTATGGGATAGGATTCAATCCTTATAAGAAACGATCAAATTTTACTCTTAATGTTAATCATATCTGTGGTGGACACTTAAAATTGGTTAATCCGCTTCTCCTTGACATAGATCAAAAACCTAGTTTGGATATCTTTCCTGAGGATGAAGTCCTAGCTGATTTTTTAGGAGCTTTTCAAGATTTACCTACATTTCATCATAAAAGAAGAAAGCCTTATTGTCTGAATAATGAAGCCTATTTTGGAGAACTTGATGAACAAGATATTTCTCCTTTACCAATGGACTCTCCCATACAAAGTAATTTGTTAATAACTGAGACTACAAAAGTTCAAATGGATGAGAATGACTCTGAAAAAACAATAAAAGCGGGAAAATGTTTGAACCAAGATGAACATGATCAATTGGTTTCCCTTTTGCTTGAATATAAGGATATATTCACTTAGACATACTTGGATATGCTGGGTATCGATCCTAAGATTGTTACTCACAATATTTTTCTTAAACCTAATGTCAAACCTGTGAAACAAAAAATCCAAAAGATGAATCCTGGTATTGCCTTGCTATTAAAAGTTGAAATTGAAAAGTTATTAGGTGCTGGGTTCATCCGTTCTATCAATTACTCTAAATGGGTCTCTAATATTATGGTTGTTTCTAAAGGAGAGAATAAGATAAGGATCTGCATTGATTTTTGAGATTTAAATAAAGCATCCTTTAAAGATGATTTTTCCTTACCCAATATTGATATGATTGTGGATTCGAAAATGGGTCATGCTTTATTATCTTTTATGGATGGGTTTTCAGGTTATAATAAAATCTTTATTCCTGTTGAAGATCAACTTAAAACTACATTTATCACACCTTGGGGAATATTATGTTGGGTCATGATGCCTTTTGGATTAAGAAATGTGGGAGCAACCTATCAACGTGCTATGACCTTGATTTTCCATGATTACATTCATAAGATTCTAGAAGATTATGTAGATGACATCTTGACAAAATCTATACAAAGAGAGGACCATGTGTTTATTTTAGGACAAATATTTGAAAGGATTAGGAGTTATAATATGAGATTAAATCCTAAGAAATGTGCTTTTGGAGTTGATTTTGGTAAATTGTTAGGATTTATAATCTCTAAGTGAGGCATAGAGGTTGATACTGAAAAGATTGATGCTATCGTTAACATGCCTCCTCCTAAGAATATTTCTCAATTACATGTTTAAAAGGAAAAATAAAATATATTCGTCACTTTATTTCTAACTTAGCTGGTAGAACTATTCCTTTTACCTCCTTTCTTAGAAAAGATACCACCTTTTCTTGGAACCAGGAATGTAAGCAATCATTTGAGCAATTTAAGGAGTATTTTGCTAATCCTCCTATTTTGCAACTTGCTCAATTCAATAAACCCTTCTATCTATATACTTCTGCCACCTCCCATGCTAAGAGTGCATTATTAGGTCAACATGATAGTGAAGGTAAGGAAAGACTGGTATACTACATCAGTCAGACTTTACTTGAATATGAAACAAGATATACTGATTTAGAAAGACAATGCTTGGCTTTATTTTATGCTTTTCAAAAACTCAGGCATTATCTATTAAATGTTGAGGTTAATGTGATTGTTAAATTTGATCCTCTCAAACACCTTTTCTCAAAACCCGATCTCTCTGGTCGTCTGGCTAAATGGGTGATGTTACTTATAGAATTCGATCTTAATTTCATTCTTCAAAAGTCAATTAAAGGACAAGCTTTAACTGATTATATAGCTAAAGTTCCTTGTCCTCATTTTGATATGAACACCACCTCAATAGAATTCCCTGATGAGAATATTTTAGCTACTAAGAAAGAAGATGTTTGGGAATTATATTTTGATGGTTATATATGTAAGACAGGTTCTGGTGTAGGCATCATCTTGATCTCTCCTACAAAGAAACCAATCCCTATGTCATATAAATTGACCTTTCCTCATACTAATAATATTACGGAATATGAATCTCTTATAGCTGGCTTACGGGCAACTTCATCCCTTCATATAAAAAACTTGGAAATATACGGGGATTCGCAATTGATTGTTGAACAAATCAAAGGGGGTTATCAGACTAAGACTGATAAAATGTCACAATATATAGAGAATTAGATCTTGATATCTTTTCACAATTTTCTTCTTATACGATTCAGAATTTACCTAGGAAAGATAATCAACATGCAGACGCCATGGCAAGCACGACTTTCTTGGTGTGTCTTCAGAATAATGTTGAAGACTTTCAATTTACTATACACACTCTTAAACAACCTACAATTTCTAATAAGGTTAATTCTGATTGTTGTAACTTGCATTTGGATGAATGGTATTCGCATATCTTTCATTTTTTGAAAGACAATACATTTCATGAATCAGCAACAAGGAACATCGGTAACCATATTAGGAAGCTTGCAGCATGATATATCATTTTGGGCGATACCCTTTACAAATGTTCTTACAATGGTTTTCTATTAATATGTCTTGGTAGAACCAAAGTCCCAATAGCTTTAGTGGAAGCTCATTCTGGTTCTTGTGGAGGACATTTTTGTGGGAAATCTTTAGTTAATAAACTTCTTAGAATGGGATATTATTGGCAAACAATGGAGCAAGATTCCTTTACATTTATTAAGAAGTGTCCTTAGTGTTAGCAACATGGTAATTTAATTCATGCTCCTACTCATGAGCTTCATAATCAAGTAGCTCCGTGGCCTTTTAGCATTTGGGGATTTTCTCTTATTGGAAAATTTCACGAGCTTCTTCTCAAGGGAATACATACATTCTCACAGCTATAGATTACTTTACAAAGTAGGTAGAGGCTATTCCTCTCCATTCTAATACTGTGAATGTTATTTGTGATTTTATTCTTAATCATATTATAGCATGATTTGGTATTCCTTCAATGATAGTTTTGGATAGTGGTACTTCTTTCAAGAATAAATAAGTCACAAAATAGTCATGCAAAATATTGGCATACTCAACTTACTTATACCTTATTGGCTTATAGGACTAGTGTCCGCACTGCCATGGTTACTTCTCCTTATAATCTTGTTTATGGTACTGATGCTATTATACCATTAGAATTAGAAATACCTTCTTTACGTGTTTCATTCCATGGGATAATTGATAAAGATACCTTCCAGGAACAACAATTACAAGAATTAGAGATGTTGGATGAACAATGAATAAATGCTTTGGAGCATATTAAGGCTTATCATAAAGCACTTCAAAAATAGTACAATCATAAGGTGATTGAACAGTCATTTTTGGTAGGTGATTTAGTCTTATATGAAAATCAAAGGAATGTGAATGCTTTACCTAGTGAAAAAGGGAAATTTAGCCCTAATTGGCTTGGACCTTTTGTTGTTAGTGAAGATTTTACTTCAGGTGCTTATAAGATTGCTGATATGAATGGTGTTCCCCTTAAGGAACCTATTAATATTATGCATCTAAAACGTTATTATCCCTAATACATCAAATTTTCTTCATGTATTTATGTATTCCCTATAGAATAGTTATGTTTGTTTTGGTAGGTTATGTAATTTGAATACATTTATACATCAATTTCATTTCTTTCTTTATGTTAAGTTTTTATGTATTGATGAAAAGAACAAGTAATCAATCATAGAACTAACTGGTCAAGAAAAAATGTTCATATATAAATATTCATGAGTTTGGCACATATATGACACATATGCCATGGCTATCAGTCTCTATCTCTATGCTCTGAGGGTCAGTGGCTCCTAGCTCTTTCTGCTCTATGGTGTGAGGCTGAAGATCTCGATATGGTAGTCCGTGTGTGACTCCTTGATATGCTCATCTCATAGCTGCGCTCCTAAGCTCTATGTAGGTCAGCCAAGAATCTCTCTTCCCTTTCTTTACACAACCTTAGCTCTTGGTGGATGCATGCAAAAATATCTACATGTCGATCAAGATCTCTCTGCCCAATAAGGGACTCTCACTCGCTAGCTGGTAGTCAGTAGGATAAATAGGTATCCTTCAGAACCTCAGATACAAAGATCCTTCACTCCATTATGCTAGCTGCAGAATTCAAACATATTTATCTTTTAGTACTTCTTCTAGCAAAACATTTACTAAAAATATTTTTAATCAATTACATAAATCATACCTAGATCTCCCTCCTGAGTATCATCAAAGGATCTAGATGGTTGGGGCATGGAGTGACTACCCTATCCTCACTCGCTACATCTAGGTCTAGGTTGTGGTATCTTTGTATGTGCACAGGGAGTTTGTCATGATCTCAATGGTACAACATGGATCATTTAATCATCTGCATCTGTACTACCACCTGGGGGCAGATCCCCTCCTCTCTCATATGCTCCCTCATCCTCTCTGTCATCTTCTCTCTCCTCCTCCATGGGATCTCCCTTTGGAATGGGATCCTCCTCATCTCTATGTTCCACCTCCTCCTCCTCTAGTCTATCACCACCTTGGTGCATCCTCTTTGAAAGACCTGGATCACCTGTAGGGTATTCATCAGGGAAGATGGGATGGGTCCCCTATAGACTCCAATATCTGATATACTCTCTACTCACCCCTGGGTGGGATACAGTAGGATCCACCTCTATATCCTCCATCTCATCTGTATTTCTATCTACATTATCTGCTACTATAGGTCTGTGTATGGGATCGGGTCTCTGATAATATCTCATTAGGTATCTGTACTGAGGTATTGTCTAGGGGAATCCTTGTGTCAAACCAAACTATCTCATAACTCTATCATAATAATATGGCATCACTGCATGACTAGTAGGACCCTCTAGTAGCTTGCGCTGCTGGGAGTGTCTCAACTGGTGTTGAGTATTTGGCCATTCTATCATCTGATAGTATGGTCTCCATATAACATCCACACCTAGTATACGGTCAAAGTGTATCCTCCAAAAGAGGATATCTCTATACTGCCAAACATCTCCTAGCAGATATGCAAAGGCTCTTGGTGTGCTCGCATCTACCATCACCAGGACACCCTGTGGTCGAGTACATGTGTAATTCTTAAACATCCAAATCTGTAACAAGGTGCACACCATAAGACTCTCCCGTTGAAATCTCATTAACTGACTCAACTCATGTTAAAGATGGGCTAACATGCTATGACCCCATGAGAAAACAACCTTGTCATTCTTCATCTTGCATACAAGATGGCTGAATGATTTTAATAAAAATATACCCTTTATGTTGGGTATTACTACTAAAGAGAGTATGCATAGCATCACTCTCTGTACAAAGGGTGTCAGACCTCCTAGTATGGTTGATAGAATGATCTAATCTGATCAGGTCCTCATTTGTGGTACTCGTCCCAAACAATACTCTCCATCTAAAAACACCTTAGGAGGACCCCACTACACTCTTGGTCTAATAGGCTCACCTTAGACTAGAATTCGTAGGATCCTGTACACATCCTCCAATGTGATCATGATCTCTCCTGATGGAAGATGGAAGGAACAAGTGTCCTCGTCCCACCTCTCTATCATGGCTGATATCTTGGATCGATGGAACCTCATCTATGGTAGGATTGCTACCCAGTAAAATCCCACATCTCTCAATATCTGTATATCCTCCTATTGTAGCTCGGACAAGTTCTCTTTGACAGTCAGTAGAAGCCTCCAAAGGGATGCTCTCGGAGATGGCCAAGATCTTGTTAGCACAAACAACATCATATCAGTCATCTATCATCAATTAACTACAATTCTCACTTGACCAGTCAAGGTCAACCTTTTTGGGTCAGGATTGACCTTTTTGGGTCGAGGTCGACCTTTCTGGATCAGCGTCGACCTTTTTGGGCCAGGATCGACTTTATCCCCAGAAAGGACAGGACCTTCCCAGTTATAGTTTACCTATAAAGCTCAGGGTCAACATAACTGGGTCAGGGTCAAAATTTTTGGGTCAAGGTCGACCTTCCTTATAAAAAAAGAATTTCTCAATTAAAAAAATCAAAACAAGGCACCTACCTCAGGAAGTGACTATCCACTGGCCAAGCACTCTCTTAGGACCTCCATGCGACTCGCTCAAAGTTCTTCTCTCTTTGGCATCTTGCTCCTCGATTCCAAGCTCTTCAAATGGTAAGAATGAGAAGGTAAGTGCTCTTCATATTATTTATAGCTTCAAATTAGGGTTTTATTAGGTTTTTCTTAGGGTTTCATTTGAATTTACTTAAGTCAAATTCAAATTTCCCTTAACATGCATCTAGATAGGCATTCACTCTTTTCATCATAACTTGAGTTTGGTAGCTCCATTTTTAGTGCCCTCAGTGACGTTGAAATCGTGATTCAGATAGCTAACCTCTTAAATTAGTTTAGGAATATATTGAATCCTTCTAAATGTTTTATGAAAGGAATTTTTAATAAATTTCATATCCAGTGTATAGATCTAACTTTTTCACCCTGTTTTACCTTTCAGAATTAGTAAGCCAAAACAGGGGGCATAAGGGGCTCTATGAATTTCTCAAAACCATCTTAGTAAGGCTTAGGTTCTCTATTTATTTTTATTAACCTTTTTTATTTTAGGTTGTGGATACTAATGGTTTCTTGTAGGATCTCCACATTGAGGACTTGGCTATATCCTTTTTACTTTACAATGTTTTTTTACTTTAGCTTGCATATTCACATAGTGTCATACCTAAGATAAAGTGGGGGCTAAATGTATCATCTTAAAATGGAATTAATTCCATTTTGGTAGGTTTAGCACCCTCTTTTAGTACATTTTCATGTTATATTTTCATTTAGGATGCACATAAACTTCATTCTACATTTCTAGGTGAAAATATGGCTAGGGTCCTTCGGGTCCTCCTTAATCTCACTTTCTATGACTCCATTTTTGGGTAGAACCTATGTGTTGTCTCTCATAAATATTCATCACACTTAATCTTTGGCCTCTGTGCCTCTATCCAACATCCTGGTGTGTTTTCTCACCTCCCTGGGTCCCTGGTTGACCTAGGAATCCTGCACATTTCCCAAGGAGACCAGCCTGAAACCTCAGTTCAAGGTTGAGATTAAGCCTGACCTAGGTCAGGTTCAAGGTCTACCTTGACCTAGGTCAAGTTCGAGGTCTTCCTTGACCTAGGTCAAGGTCAAGGTCAACCTTGACCTCTGTCAGGTGATGGTCCCCGCTTTTAAATCTGGAGCCTATTGGGGTTCTAAAACTTAAAATAGGTCCCCGGGTCCAGATGGGGAAGTGTTTTCCCTGATATTCAAATTAATATATTCCCTCCTTGGTTGGTGATTGTAATTGGACCATAATTCAAGGTGAAATTTGAATTTGGACCCCTTTCATTTCTCTAGGAGGTCTATATTGAGATCACTATATAAACACTCTCTTTTGCCTTCATTTGGACATGAAAAAGAATCATAAAATGATATGATACAATTACGATTATGGCATGATGATGAGGCAAGAAAGAAAGAGGATGATATAGAAGGACAAGACATGATGATGCATTAAGACATTCAAGGACTTTTGTGGACAAGCCATTGTGGATCTTCTTTGGAGCAAGAAAGACATCTTCCTTCCTTCCTTCCTTCCTTCTTCTTGGATCCACCATCTGCAACATTCAAGCATTCAAAACATATTACCATGGGGTATAAATTATGGATTGTGAGTTTAGTAGGAATACTTTAGCCTTGGGGGCTTGTATGCTTTATTTATCACATTCAAATCTATGCATTGTTTCCTCATTTTCAATTCATGTTAGGGTTTTTGATCTAGAGGATTAAATCTTGACATTACACATTCAAAGCTCTTTCCAAGAGCAACACACACACACACACATTCTATTATATTCGGCTATTCGTGGAGGTGGAGATCACCAAAATGGGGGTTTGACTAAGGAAAAACCCTATATAGCCACCCCAAAACCCTCTTTTCAGATATTTGCAGGTTCTATTTCAGAAGTTACAGGTTCGGGAATAGTGGAACAGAGTGCAGATCCGGATACCCTTTTTAGCAAACTTTCAGGATTTGAAAATAGAATTTTAGGTTGAGACTTTTTAGGTCGATTCTTCCCTAGGGTGCAATCAAAAATTTTGGCCAATGGTGACACTAACTTGAGGGTGCAAATCAGATTTGTGTTAGAACGGAAAAATATTTCTGGGTTTTGTTCATCTCTGCATTTCCATTCCAGCTATGATCTCTGATTTTGTAGAAACTCAACATAGGATTCAAAAAATGGCATTTTCAGATCTGATATGATGTGAGGTAGGTATTTTACTCCATTAATCTTTGCTTTGAATTTCAAGTCTATATCCATGTAGACACCTAAATTTGACCAGGTGTATCTCAAGCATTCAAAATTGCAAATCTCAGCTAAATGCCTCAAAATCTCATCTCAATGCATTAAAATGGATCAAATCAAATGGACATTTATCAAATCAAATTGAAAGATCCAATAATCATGAAATCAAATAATTAAATTCAAGCCTAAAGGGATTAATCAAATTATGCAATTGATTTTTCAATTGTGTATTTCAAATCAAAAAGATCAAATCCAGCACATTCACCCTTCCATGGCTAAATTAATTAAATGATTGAGTTATTTAATTCCTAAATATCTTTGAGACAACCAACCAACTTTCCCTCCATTTGAGAACACCTCAAAGCTTTTGACTTAACCAAACTTTGATCATGATCAACTCACTCTACCCTCTACCCTTGGGAAAATGCTATAAATACAAGCCATTTCCTTTGTGTTTGGAATCCAAGAATTTCAAGAGAAAATCATCCTTATTATAGGCATATGAAGAGTATTTGAGAGTATTTCAGAATTTGCATAACATTTAGTATATTAAGTTTAGGAGCATTTGTTGTTTTTCTAACATATCTTGGAGCATTTTGAGCACCTTAAGCTAGATTTGAGCATTTTTTTATCATTCATTTCTCGTTCTAGGATTGTCCTTGAGAGAGATTAAGCCTTGATAACTCTCTTAACAAAGCTTTGATAGAGAGCCATGAGATGATATGGATTTTTAGCTTCAATTCTTAGATTAAATCGTATTGTCTTTCCATAGAATTGTTGTTCTTAATCTTAATTTCATGAAGGTGTAAGTCTTCATACCTTCCATCCATATTGGGTCCATATATTCCTTCATCAAATATTCCTACTATCCCTAGCTCTCCATTCACTTACTCTACCATGTATCAAGATCAACGAAGGCACACATACTTGAACAATGTTCAAACACCCATCCATATGAACCCTCCATATTATTCCTCTTCACCCACAATTCCCAAGTCTTTTAGAATTAATTTGGATGTGCAACATAAAAATTAGAAACCCAAGAATCCACATGTGTATAAAAATCACCATGTCCCATCTAATCGACATGTGAATGAAAAGAAAAAAGAAATATCCAAAAGGCCGCAAAGGTCCACAAAGAAAAATGAAAAATCCAAGAGGCCGCAATGGTCCACCAAGCAAAAGGAAGAATCAAAGAAAATGTGGGTTCCAAAATCCCTCATATAAGAAATGCGTTCAAAAGCATCACAAAAGAATGAAAAATCAAAGACTATGTGGAATCTCAAGTCACTTTTGAAATACTTGCACGAAAAAAAAAAATTCAAAGTTGACATTCAAGCTTCCAAAGGCTTCCACTCCATCTCCTTCCAAACATTTTTCACTTTCCAAGTCTACTTTGGATTCCTATATCCCAAAATCCACTATCTTAGCTATATCCTCACCTCCTTCATCCATTGTTCCTCCATCATTCCACCACCCTTCAAAGTGTGTGTCACAGTTGATCTTGCCAACATTTCCATTCACAACATACCTTCTTATCCTCACATTCATTATCCAATACATACTTTCCATCTTTCCATCCCTCTTATCCTATCTCTGGCAGAAAATGTTCACCACCATCTACCCTTATCTTCCATATCTATCCTTTGTCATCACCTTATCAATATCTTTGAGCATCCTAGCCATCGCCATGGTTTATTATAGAATATCTTTCAGAAGAGAATTGTTCAAAGATCCAAATGGTGGGGAAATTTTGAAAAATACAAAAAAAGAAAAAAATTTAAAAAAGAGAAAAGTGCCTTCATGAAAACCTGGTAAAATGGGTTCCTTGGTAGAAAAAGTAAAGAAAAATAAGTCTTTCCTATGGTGAAAACCACTTCCTATGGCACCTTGGACAAGTACCATGATGAAAACCTGGCAATTAGGCATCATGCATAATTCCTTCCTCTTGCACTCTACACTTGGGGGCAAGTTTCATCCATGTTATCCTCCATCTTCCATATCTTAATACCAACCTGCACTTGCAACATCAAATCTGATTAAATCGGTATTCATACTCCCATAGTTGGTCATTCAACTAGTGAGGGTTGTACTAGGTTCTTTAAATGAGGTTACCACATGAGATAAAAGTCATATTCATATTCTTATGGTCGCAGTGGCACCAGTAAGGATTGTATCGACTCCTAGTTCCACAAAGCTCTATGATGAAAATATATCCCAGTTTGCATTTCTTTTGGAAACCTCAAGGACAATTAGTTGCATTGCGTCTTCATGTTAGATTAATCTCTTTTGCATGTTAGATTAAATTTCTTTTTTGCATATTAGATTTAAACTTGTTTTTCTCCAAGTTTAGTTCTCAAATGGCTTGTCTTTCTAGCAATTTTTCAAGTTCAAGGGGGGGATAAAAGTTGACAACACTTCATCAATTTATTGGTTTCAAATCATTCAAAATGAGATTTTCCTTTGCATTCATCATCATTAATCATTATTCATTATATATTCATGTCAAGAG
>MU217174.1:35735-52094 GCA_018584345.1 Thuja plicata | reverse complement strand
ACCAACTTTCCCTCCATTTGAGAACACCTCAAAGCTTTTGACTTAACCAAACTTTGATCATGATCAACTCACTCTACCCCCTACCCTTGGGAAATTGCTATAAATACAAGCCATTTCCTTTGTGTTTGGGATCCAAGAATTTCAAGAGAAAAATCATCCTTATTATAGGAATATGAAGAGCATTTGAGAGCTTTTGAGATTATTTCAGCATTTGCATAACATTTAGTATATCATGTTTAGGAGCATTTGTTGTTTTTCTAACATATCTTGGAGCATTTTGAGCATCTTAAACTAGATTTGAGCATTTGTTTATCATTCATTTCTCATTCTAGGATTGTCCTTGAGAGAGATTAAGCCTGAGAGCTCTCTTAACAAAGCTTAGATAGAGAACCATGAGATGATATGGATTTTTATCTTCAATTCTTAGATTAAATCGTATTGTCTTTCCATAGAATTATTGTTCTTAATCTTAATTTTATGAAGGTGTAATCTTACACACACAATCCATTATCAAATACACAAATAAAATTAAATGTAAAGGGGTAAATTATGGCATTGGTCTCTTTTATATATGAATATCTATTGTGCAAACTCTATCTAGGAGATCATCCACATTTTCTTCTTTACAATATATACAATGAAGTATCTCCCCATAGGGAGGAAAGCTGGAGACATGATATCTGTACATAATGTACAATGTCCTGCAAAGATTATGAGTGCTTGAAGACAAAACATGGAAAATTGCTTACAACCAACATTTCTCCTCTTAGGAAGAAAATAAACCAAGTATAAATGCAGGAATGCTTCCCATTCTAGATATGAATTAGCAAGTGGAATTAAAAAATAGTATGATGATGTTGTTCCCGAACTCTTCTCATGTGTCACCATGTCCTTGGATGTTGAAGATTCCAGAAACAAATTAGGAACATACCCAGTCACAATAGAAGGTGACATGCAAGGAACCAATCCTTACTGATTTTGAACAAGCTCTAAAGACAAATATAAGTCACAAGATTGGTTCCACAACTATCATCAAATATGAATGATGTCTCTAAAAAATGAATGGGAGTCTACAAGCTTGAAGAATTCATCACATAAGATTGACCAACCTGAACCAAGCAATGTGACATAGCAAGTGAAGGTAGAGACTCATGAATATAAATTATCAAAGAAGGTGAAGAATATTGTCCAATTGTGATGAAGTTGTCATCAAAGAGAAGAGAAATCCCCTCAAATGCATCACCCAAATCAGAAATGTGAGACTCCACAAATAATGCACCAATATCTAGCAAGTAGAAATCCCAATCAAGAAGACTAATAGATATCTCTTGCAATGACTCATTGGAATCACCAAAAAGAGATGAATATGTGTGATCTCAACTGAAGAATCAGAAACCTTTGAAGCATCCACAATATCATCCAAATAATTACAACCATGGGTTATCTTCTCTTAAGAATGAAGAGGCACATTGGACATGGAAAGAGGAGAGTCAAGGGATGATGAAGAATCATGGTCTTCATATACCTCCTCAATGTACTCCTAAAGAGCATGAGGATCCCAAAATTCAATAAGTGACTCCATAAAGTCATCATCTACATGCTTAAAAATGTTAATGAAAGTTGTAGCTCTAAACCCTTCCAAATGCACATTTCATGAAAATCATCATTGGGACAAGAAACTTCACCAGAAAAATGGAGTAATAGATTTTTCTCATTAGGTGAGAAAGAATGAGATCACTCCATTGTTTATAGTTCTCTTTCTCCAAATTTATTATAAAACCCATTATTACATTAATGCTATACTTCTCAAATTACAAATGGAGATCAATAATTGATTACACCCCATAATTAGGCTATGATAGACTTAGATCACTATGCAAAAGACCAAACTAAGGTCTATGCACTACAATTACAAAACTAAGCCAAATTTGAAAAGTAAATTTTTTTATCATAATCACTATAATTTGATAGCACTATTCTAAAATATAGAAAAAATTATGCACCTTCAAAAAAATTGTACCTGAAAAGGAGTTGTATGCACCCAAATGAGGCCCTAGAAGTTGCAAAAAATTGCATTAGCGATTTTCCAAAAAAATCTAGAATAGAGATCAAAAGCAACCAACACTATGTAGAGCACAAAATTCTTCCCCAAAACAAAAACAAAAAAATTGCTTTAAAAAAGGAGTTCACATAAGTGAGATATCACTATTTCAAAATGACCTATGTAATTATTTTTTTGAATTGTTGTTTCGGCACCTCCAAACTTTAAATGGCTCTAGATTTGGCCTTTGGTGTCTGATTGGATGAAAAAGTATCGATCTTGGGGTTTTTGGACCTCCTAAATATGATGCCAACCTCTGATTTCCACCAGCAAGCTCCAATTTTTTTTTTTATGGAGGGTTCAGACCTACGAGGCTTCCCAACAGGGGCATGAACCCTGTGAGAAACCAACTAGCAAAGGCAACTACATAGACATTTTAGCAACCCGATACAGGCACACTCATTCCTGAAACCTCTTTGGATAAGAGCCAAGGACTAAGGGGTGTCCCCACTGCCAAGATCACCTGGGGCATGATCTTGACCTCATCCCTTATGATGTTAGAGCCTTACACTTAGCAAGACTTGATCCTTGGTGGGCTCATTGAGAACCATTCAACTTCACCAGCAGACCAATTTCGACCTACAATAGAAAGCCAAAAAATAAAAAACCCCAAATTGTACCAAACTTTTCTCCAAATAGTCTTATTATGCACCCACAATTGAATCAAGCCAAAATTTCACTTCTTTTTAAATGCATATACCTCCATAAATTGGTATTGAGATCTTAATATCTTTGAATATGCTTGAATATTTCTTGAATGTAGTTGTATGTTTTCTTTTAATCTTGGAATATAGAGAAGAATCAAGGATTCCCTTTACAAATACAAATATTTTTAGAATAATCCTCTAAGATATCCAATTTTCTTATGTTTGATTGACTCTTGCCTTGAAGAATGGATGGATAAATGAATGTAGGTGGAAAATGGTTCTTCTTTCTTGATTGAGGTATACTCTAATTTTCCATCAAGAAAGAGAATATTTCTAAAATCGAGAATATTTCCTTCACCTTAGATGCTTTGAATACTTGAAAATTTCTTTAAGTCTTGATCTTGAATGCTTGGATGCAAAATTGTAGGAGAGCATTTGAAAATATTGATCATGGTTACCAAAATGAGGAGATATAGGTTTCTTTTATACCTCTCATAATATTTTGGGGCTCAAAAATTGAAGGATTCTGATCAAAGTATGGAAATCACGCTAAAAAATGAGACGAGCCCCTAATTCAAATTTTAGAAGAAAAAGAATAAGAGGTCAACCTGGGAGACCTCTTCCCGAGTAGAGCTCAGCTTAGATGAGCTCTTCCTACAAAAAAATTTATGAAATTGAATTTCAGAGTTCGGAAGGTGGAAAGAGAGATGTAAATCTAGGCAGTGTAGGGTTGGGTAAGGCATAATGGACACAAAAACTCAAGAACACTAAAATGGGGCCTAATTGAGCATCTAATTATAGGTGTTTACAATTTAGGATGGTACAAAAAGTGATAATCCTAAATATGGTATTGAAATGAGAAACATTAATAACTGTCCTAATTTATGATTTATCAATGAGGATAGAATCCATACTCCTATTCATGCTTATTCCTAATAACACCACATTAGAGAGTAATAGGTCCTCTCCTTGTAAAGGAACCTTGGTGCAAGAGACTAAGCATGTTCATAAAAAATGTAGTGGATTAACACTCCCTTTGTGTATTATGTTGTTCCACACTAGATGTAGCCTTAGTAACTTTACCTATTGGGGGCTCTTTTTTTTATAGAGTGCTATGCTTTTATTTACAATATTGTTTTGTGAGAAATAGAATAGGAACCTTTTCTTCCTTGTCTTCATGCTTGGGAGGAAAGGGTCCTCTTTAATCTCCTTATTCTTTCTAAGGATCTGATTTCCCCTAGTTGAGAGGTTTTTTTTTATTGTGTGACATCCTTTCTTACATGGGAGTGTTTGTTTTGATCAATAATTACCTCTTATGCAAGATGTGTGTGTCCTTGATCATAACCAATTTCTTTTTTACAATTGTATGTCTATCATAAAAAAATCCTTATTTGGAGTCTTAAAGTGTGTGATCCTTCATCAAGAACCCTTTTACCTAGCAATGGGGAAACTGGGAATTCTTGTTCTCCTTCACCTCTTTTGATTAAATTGATGTTATTTTTATTCCATATTTCCTCATGGAGGTAGATATTTTTGAGAAAAAATATCCCCCTCCTCCACTTTCTCATGTTTCCCTTACAAGGATCCCTTTACACTTGTTGCAAGATATTTTTTTAATGACTATCTCTCTTTGGGCTTAAAAGAGTATTCCCCTTTGTTTAGGGTTTCATGTACAATTTTGCCTAATGGATATCTCCTTGGTGTTCAAGGTGGATATCACTGCCCTTACTTTCCTTAAGCTTCCATCATATATTTATGTTGACACCTTAAGGAGGGGGAATATATGTGGCCTCCTTGTGTACTATATAACAAATTTCCTTGAATACAATGCTTTCCTTGGTTATCCTTTTGCACCAATTTTAGTGGATTTCCTTGGGTAAAAGGTTTTCCTTAATCATCCTTTTGCACCATTTCTAGCAGATTCCATTAGATACAATGCTTTCCTTGGTTATCATTTTGTATCATTTTTAGCAGATTTCCTTATATACAATATTTTCCTTGGTTGTCCTTTTGCACTATTTTTAGTGGACTCCCTCATATACAATACTTTACATAATTATCCTTCTAGGATTGGTTGACTAGAATAACATAACTTGCTAGACTATTTGAACTTTCATTTGCATTAATGCCTTTTCAAGATGAGTTGACTAGCATAACACAACTTTCTAGACTATTTTCAACCCTTCCTCCTCTTTTGTCTCATGGATCCCCTAGAATAACATAACTTTCTAGCCTGCATCATTAATGGTTTCTTTTCTCTCCCCGTTTCATGATCCCATAAACATAATATACCTCTCTATTTGGTTGGAACATGATGTCTTGTCTTATCTTTGATGTATGATCTTTCTGTTTCTATATGACCACTTTTTCTCTTGCAAAAACATTATGAGCATGTTATTAGCACTTGAGACATTTTTTTCATTAAGATCTCTTCAACTAGTTGATTTGGAGCCTTTTTTTAGTAGTAACCCCCTTTTTTGTGTGTCTTTTTATTTGTCTTTGTTGTCCTTTTCCTTTTTTTTTTGCTTTTTTGTTTTATTGTATGCCCTTGCATGTGGTTTTAGGAGTCAAGATCCTTGATTTGGGGGCTTGTTCTCTTAAACTTAGTAATTTCTTACTTCTTTGTAGTATTGCCCATGACTCTCTCTCTCTCTCTCTCTCTCTCTCTCTCTCTCTCTCTCTCTCTCTCTCTCTCTCTCTCTCTTTCTTNATGTCTCTCTCTCTCTCTCTCTCTCTCTCTCTCTCTCTCTCTCTCTCTCTCTCTCTCTCTCTCTCTCTTTCTTCTACTTTACCACATGTATATAGGCTCATACTCCCACTAAATTGGGTGCTAAATGCAGTGTTGTAAATTGCATCCCTATACAATTTCTCACTTACCTAGGCCCTATTTTAACATGTATGGCCTCTTGCATATGATTCTATTGACCACAACATAATTATGTATGTAATTTCAATATTTTCTCTCCAATTAGGACTTTTGGTCCCAATTTGGGATTGCATTCGAGGGAATGAGCCAACCTGGTCACCTCATTCACCGATGATTAGCTCCAAAAATTGAAATTATGTAACAGTTACTTTGATTTAGTGGCGATTTTAAATCCACATAAACTTCCTTCAATTTTTGCAACTTGAAATAGTTGGGAGAGATATAGAATCAATCCACACCCCCTCATTTTGACATCCATAATAGATCATCTTAAGTCAATTTGAGCTGTGAACTACAATTTTACATTTCAAGTCTTCAAGAGCAAGTTTCCAAGCATTCAAGCCATTTCACCTTGGACCATATCCTTCATTGTGGAAAGCTTCAAAAACTTTCATGAAAGTATGTATTTGATGATTTCCTTTTAGTTTTTTTGTGGAGACATGTTATTGCATCAACATTTGTAATCACATTCAAAGAGCATTGCATTATCAAGGTATACAACATTTATAATTCTTAGATCTAACCTTTGCTACATATTAGCACACTTGTCTTTGAAATAAATTTTATTTCAATTTCAAGCTTAATTCTTAAACCAGGGTTTGACAAAAGAAAAACCCTTTCCACACAATATTTTCCCTCTTTTTTGTGCCCAGGTATAGGTGGCGAACGCACGGAAAGGGATTCAGATATACTAGGAGAAGAGCTCTAGTTTGCAAGTTGTTTTGTTCCAAATTGATTGGAATAGACTGAGCTAATCGCCTTAGTCCTCTCAGTTCAACATAAATTTAGAGTGTTGGTTAGTTACAGTCTGTATTTGTTATTTCTACATTTTGAATTTATCTTTAAGTTTCCAGTCACTTTGTGCATGCATAAAACCACCTTTTCTTCCTACTTAGCCCTAGATCTTTCGTTTCTCAATCATAACTCCATAGTCATAGTCCCCTATAGTAAAGGATCATTGTGTCCACTTAGTGCTTAGACCTTCTTGATTCTAGTGGACCATCTTACTTCCAATTTAAGAGAGGAAATAGGCCTAAGCTTCGTAGTTTACTCATTTGAGCTAGTGAACCCTATTTCCCTACTTTACACCACTAGAACCCATGCCTTTAACATGAATAACCAATGTAACACACCTCGTTAGTTAGTGAAGCACATGGCTTTCCATGGACGCATAGCATAATGCACCTTCCTATTTGTTGAATCATGACTTCTTCTCCCATCATATGGTGTATGCTCTTGGTCTTTCTACACAAGACGACTTGTTCTCTTGTAATAAAAACATGAGAATGATATTAGTGGTTTAAACTTTTTGATTATTGAGGTTTCTTCAACTAGTTGACTTGGAGCCTTTGGTTTTAGTACTAAACCCTTTGTATGCCTTTTTTGTTTTCCTTTATTTTTGTTCACCTTTGTTTCCCTTTGCTTGACTTATTTCTTCCCAAGGAGAGAATTTGTTTTTATCTTAGAAACTCTTTGACATTCAATTTCCATTTCGCCATTAGTATACAAACTACTTCATTATCATGAAGATCTATATTCTTGCTATTTCTCTCATATATGAGAATATGATTATATAATTATGATGGTTGTAATTCATGCGAGTTATGTTGAATCTTTCTTCCATTACTTGTACATGTTTTTTTTCTTGAATTGTCTCTTTTAGAGAAGATTTTTTTCCTTATCATTGTTGATAAACTCCTGAATGATATCTTAAGAAGATTTGTTTAATAATTTCTTAAGCAATATCGTTGTCCTTTTTGAAATTGAATAAGATAAATCCTACATCCTTTTAAAATAAGAGTCTAAATACAAGATAATAATCTCTAAAGAAGAAGTCAATATACAAGAACATGTATGACTAAATATGAAATGAGAATGAATTAAACAATAAATACAAACAAAAGAGAAATAAAATTAAACAGAAATCTCACCAAAAACAAACCAAATCACCTATAAATATTCTATCACATTAAAAATGTTGACATGAAAATTTAAAATGTCACGTGTATTTGACTTTCACAATTAGCACGAGAGTAATTAGTTTAACAGATTTTAGGATGCAATTTTCTAACGAAGAGTGGGAAACATGGAAAACGTTACACGATGAATCAGATTCGTGGTTTCGACCTTATCTAATGTTAGACAATCAGACAATCGACGTAATCGATTCGTTTTCTCAAAATGAATTATCTATGATGGAGTAAAATCTGAAAGTCAAATTTCTATACAGATTTGATGTCATATCAGAGTTGAGACACCGTTCTGGGCGTCAAATACAGCCAAACGATCATCTACAAATAATAAGGCGTTCGGTCATATTTTCTTTCACATAACATCTGTGACGTACGTGAAAGCAAAACTCTGTCATTGAAAATGTTACATGAATTTCACGAATTCAATAGAATATGTGTGATCAGTTCTTCCACGCCTTTGATTCCACTGAATGCTACAAAAAATACTGAAGTTGGCACACAAATTGACAATAAACCGAGGATGCCTACTGCAACACCTGGTCGAGCGGTCATTAGAAAATACTGCGCCCATGCAATTGCATAGAAAACCATTGAATTGTAGGAGGGATACATTTTTCTCTCCCACTCCATCCATTCCCTTGGAAGCTCGTTCTCGCTCTCTTGCAATTTCAGGTCAAATATACGTTTTCTAAGAACAATCATATCAGCGTCCACCATGCTATGATCTGCACATTCAGTAAAATCAAACTCAAAATAAAAAACAATAAACAATCAAAAAATGTTTTGTAATAAACAAGGTAGAGAAGAGAGCACGGCACAAAGCTTTTGAGTTATACTGCCTTGAAGGATTTTCAATCTAACATGATCCATCATCTAATCGTATCTTTTTAGATTCTTATAATTTATGGTGTATAATAAATTATGTTTGATATCAGTTCTAAATATTTTTATATGTGAACGTTTTGGATTTTTTATGGTTAGATGGGTTAAGCTTAATTGGTTAAAAATATTGATTTTTTTATTGTCGATATCTAAGTTCAATTTTTTATAAGGACAGGTCAAGTGAGATTCTAAATGGTGTCCTGGATCTTCCATAATTGGTTTATAATAAGAAGGTGGTATCTAAATCAAAGTACCATAGTTAGCTTATAATAAGAAGGTGATTTCTAGATAAAAGTACCATAGTTAGCTTGTAATAAGGAGGTGGTTTGGTTAAAATGTTGGGTTTCTATTGCGGGGACCCAAGTTCAATTCCTCGCCAAGAAATCTAAAATGAGATTCTTAGTTGTGTTCCTTGATCTTCAATAATTGATTTTGTAATAAGGAAGTGGTTTCTAAATAGAAGTGAATTCTAAATAGTGACTTCGCATAAATGATTTCTAGCGTATTTTCTTGCAAGGAACTTGTATTGAACTTATATCAAGATTCGAATGAGCAAGATATTTGTACTCAATTTATAATTTAAAAAATTAAAATAAAATTCTTGATTGTGTGAAACATGTACTGAAATAAAAACAAATCTATATTACTGATATCAGAATTCCACAATCCATAATTTCAATGCAATCCTGTTCTTTCTAAATTAGATCGTGTGACAATATTTTGTATCAATCTTTGTTCTTTCTAAATTAGATCGTGTGACAATATTTTGTATCAATCTTTGAAATCATACTCTGATCTATTATCTGAAAATTTCTGGCAGCCTTATCCAAGTATTGAAATAAATTTACATATTTTTATCATTTAGATTTTTGGTACTTCTGAATTAGACCATCCATGATCTATCATCAAAATTAATTTTATAGATGACGAAAAATCATATACCAACGAAGAATAAACAAAATTCATTCTTTCAAAAGTTACCTGAATCGAATTTGTAGTCACCAGAACTGGCGGCTGTAATGAGAAGCCTGGGTGCTCTTATCCGCTTTCTGTGTAATCCATTAACCATAGTGCAATCTTTAGCAGCAGGCAATAATCCGTATGCAATTTGTGGGACAACTTGTTTGTAACTTGCAGAAGAGGCACTTCTCAATTCCATTGTAGATGTACAGAAATCAAAACACTTTCTTTTTCTGCTTTCTGCGAGAATTACAATCTTTGCCCAAAAGCTTCAATAAATGAAATAAATGATCATGAAATGCGCAGCGAATGGAAATATAAAGAGATTGCTTGCGGTGCAATTGGAGGTTGGTGAATGTAAGGAAAGGGACGGGCAGAAACGTGTACGTGTCTACAAAGGTGTAAATTGCGTACTGAAGAGGAAGAGGATAAACGCTATAACACGCTTATCTTTTTCTTGGAGGCAACGATTAGAATAAGGAGTAAATGGACACGTTTCAAGCTTCTCCGTCACCCACAAAACCAACCATTTTTTACTGCATGCGCATCCTCTGTAGACCAAAATCGAAAGCATGGATTAGGTGTTTTGTGTCGCTATATTCTACGTAGGACCCTCTTTTTTTATACTATGATGTTGCGTAGGATGCGCTGAACTCTCTTATTTAAAGCCTTTGAGGGATGTTGAAAGCTATGGATGCCTTACACATGGAAGGCGAATTGGCCGCACATCAGGAGCAGATAAAAGTTATGAAAAGGATGTGACCAAATGCCCTTCACAGTCTTCAGTTCTACATTTTTTTTTTGTTTCTTCCCAATGCCAGTTGTCTACTCAAAGTTTGATTTTTAATTTAATAAATAAATAGGGTTAGATGTGTGTCTAGAATTTTGAGTAGATATTTTAGAATTTTTAAGTTTATCTAGATGTTTGATTGTTGTATTTAGTGATAGAATTGAGATTCAGAATATACTATGGTTTCGAATTAGTTTCTAAATTTGATCATGTAAACATTTTAATATTTTTTTATCGACAATGTTTCAAATCACATTTCATGATCATTATTACGATGAATAGACTAGAGAAATAGTTTTAAATTTTATTTAATAAATAAATATAATTAAATACTTGTCTAAAATGTTAGATAGAAGTGGTCTTTGACGTGTAGCATTTTTTTGACTCATATTAATTTTTTAAAAGTATTTAATTTATATTATGTCGAAAGATTTGATATCATAAGGTGTGAGGCTTGGATTGAATAAAATGAAATTGTTTGAATGAATATATTTTAGTCTTTTCTACTAAGATAAATGGGACCGATAATTTGGGTGCCTAATGTACATAAGATACAAAAGCTATCAAGATATTTATACCTCACAAAAAACAAAAGACACATCTTTCAATTTGCATTGACGACCCTAAATTCTTCCCTATACCAATGTAAACACTCATTGACTCTAAAAGATTTGTACAAAATTATAGTGAATAAATCTTCTTTGTACTAATTTAGAAGCCTAACTCAATGACAAATTAATCAATTACATTAAAATCCCACATAATTTTAAAATGGCTACAAGTGTTAAAGGATAATGATGTGTACCACTTACTGACTACCTTTTTTTTTTCCCCTAAAACTATGTGAAAAATGTAAGGGGGGTTTGTGAAGATAAGAAAATGTTAAAGGTAAATATAATGAAAGATAAATCTAATTCAAACAAAATATCTTCATGTAAAACCCTTCTTTCTCATCAGATTGTCCTAATGTATAATGTACCATGGCTCCGCTTGATGTGATCCTTTAATGTAGAAATGTAATTTCTTATGAAACCAATAGCATGATGCTAAGATTGATATGATGCAAGATCAAATAGATGTAATAAATATATGATGACCATATGATATTGGAAGCTTGGATGAAAATTTCTACATCATAAGACTATGAAAGAAGATTTAGATAAAAAAGTTGAACAACATAAAATTTTGGTGGAAGAAGATATCCAAATGGGATTAGAAGTCTATATTTTATAAAATTCTCAATAAGAAAAATCAAGGGCTAGGATAAATTGATGATGGATGGCTAAGATTGAATGCAAATTGGTGAATTAGCATCAAAGATGTAGTCATGTGACAAGTGTCACATGATGGGTAAAGGTTATCTTTAGGGATGGATTATGAGAACATCCTTATGTAAATGGCTAGGATTTATAGGTTTATTTAGAATGAAAAGGTAGTTTGACTTTTGAGAAGTGTCTAGGTTCAATGAATTTAGATGAGGCTTAGGTAGACATATGAAAGGGGCACTTGTTAGATGATGACAATTTTAAATTGTGATCAATCCATGCGAACAAGTTTGAAGGCGAGGATTAAATGGATAAGGGTAAAGTGGTAAAGGCAAATTGTGACTTTTTAAACTATAGGAATCAAGTAGCCTCCTATGAATCACAATGCACAGAGTAAACTTTTTAACATGGCCTATAACGCTCACATAATAGTGCACCATCCAATACCACATGGGCTAGGGATATGGTATACCTCATGCCTACCATAAAAAGCTCTCACCAATTGAGCCAAGCCACCAAACCAAGGTGATTTGTGAAATTATTTAAACGAATAATAAATATGTATTTAATCAATGGGATTAAGTGACGAGAAAATAAATATTTATTTAATTAAGGGTTAAGATAGAATGGAGCAAATGATAAAATTAATTAAAAATATCAAATACTATTTAATTAATGGCTACTTATGGATAAAATGAGACGTGATTGGGAATGTACGATTTTTGGTATCTACATTTTGCATCTCTTTGAGATGATGTTGTGAGTAAGAGAAGTAGTATCATTTCAAAGAAGAATAAAATATAGTAGGCAGGAAGTGATGAGCACTAGTGGCACAATGCCCTAGTCACTGGGATGACGACAATTAGGTATGCCCCTTAAAGAGGACATATAGGTTTGAAGAACACAAGTGTGCTCTCCAAATAGATGAGAGATTTAGAGGATATAGGGTAAAAATGTATATAACAAGATAGGAGTGATGAATATATGTATGGAGAGGCTGGGGCATGGACCATGATGCAATAGTATAAGAAACTTAGATTTGATATTGTACTTGATGTTCTCCACTAAGATAGAAGGAACTAGGGTGACGATGTATCAAATATGTGATAAAAAAGATCAAATGCAAATATATGCATGATGTGGAAGACCATTATAAATGCAACAATGATAACACATACAAGATATATATATTAAAAAGTAAGCATAGTAAATTGAAAGCACAAAAGAACTATGCTCCAAATCAAACTAAAAACTGATTGATTGACGATGAGGATAGAAAAGTTAACGATAAAAACAATGCATACCTCGAGGATTGTGTTGTTCATGAAAAGAAGAGCACTTGAATTAAGAAGGATAGCATTGGCGTATTCCATCATTTTACCTGTGTATTTGATTTGTTATTAGTTTGTTTGGTTTTTCTTAATATGTGTGCAGAAGAGAGAAGTGCGCTTGAATCATGCAGAGCAGGCTGATTGAAGATAGTCAGAGCCATGGATGACATGGTCAAAGCAGCCCGGTAAACGAATCTCACACAGTCAGTTGGCAATAAATAGTTTCCTTTGAACGTTAAGACGCATAACTGTCAAAGATTTTAGATTCTCATAGAGACGTAAAATCATGTATCTAGCTATTAGTGTGTAATATATTTAATTCCATTCAGTCAGTTCATAAACAATAGTAGGTGAAGGTGAAGCATAATTTTTTATAAGAGATCAAAAGTAAGTGGTCCCAATGAAAGTTGTGAGTAGGGAATGTTGGAGAGAAAGTGGAGCGGTGGTGTTTGATGACTTAGCACCTACAGCTTGTTAGGCACATTTTGGCACTGTTGCAAGGAGAGTAGTTTTCACACAACCTCTACTTGTTGTAAAGGCTGCATCTCAAGCCATTGCATTCAACTATGGGAGGTGGAATGCTATAGACATAAAATTGTATTTTCACACTTGTAAGGAAATATAACAAGGCTAAGAAAGCATGTTTTCACAATAGTGACATCGTGCCAAAGACCCGTGATTATGTTCCTTGTGAAACTGTTCCCTACAAGAGTTTTACAATAGAAAAAGTTGTTCAAAATTAGGTTCACTATGAAGGTGACATGTTCAAGTTTCCTAGAGGAGGTACTAGAAACTTTAAAACTCATCTTTAATGGAGTGAACAAAGATGAAGCTGGCAGTGTCGCGACATCCGTTCTTTGTTTTTAAGCAAGTCATTAGACGAATTTTTTATTCAGTGGTAGCCAATTATGACAAGAGTTTTGTGGCTTTACAGGTTAGTATTATTTTATTTTAAGTTGGGAAAGAAGTACTTTCATTTAGATCTTCATCTTTACTCAATGTTACATTAGGAGATACATCATGAATAAAATGCATAACTACATTGTTTGAATGATAAATTAATTATGGCTTATTGGCAGCATGGGAAGACTAACCATGAGCCCAACTCTAACTTAGCCTATCTTATCTTATCTCCAACTGTCTATTGTTAATGTTGTTGCTAATCTTATGACCATAATTCATGATGTATTTGGCTTTAAATTGAAGGTAATGAGAATACAATCTCAAAGCTCCATCGTGAATTTCTCCTCTAATCCATGTTTTTAACATGGTATCAAAGCCAATAAAAGATTTTCCTAAAATCGTTGAGAGAGTAGTTATAAAAGATGAAGAAGAGTGCTAGCAATGCACATATAGCCCAACTATTGGAGTAAGAGATAAAGTTGAAGAACGATATGAAATCTAAACTAGAGCTAGTTGTAGAGGTCACATGAATGTTGAAAAGAATGATTAGTGAATAGAACCATTGAAAGCTACTAACAAAGTAAAGAAGATCATTGTTGAAGAAAAAGGATGACAAGAAAGATCTATGGCCTATAAGGATGATTGCAAATCATTGAAGTGTTTGGATCAAAGGTGAGAGGATCTTTAGAATTTTGAGTAGATCTAGAAGAGCCAATTATAGCTAAAGTCAAAGAGATTGTGGGAAAGATCAATGATGTCCAGATGTGTCAAAATTTTCTTTAGTATTGTTGAGATCACTACAAAGAAGGAGAAAAGAGCTAAAACAAAGAACGCCTATAGTATGGAGAAGTAAATGGGATTAGGTATTGTAATTGTATTTGAGTGCAAGTAATTGAGTGTGAGCCACCTTTGTTAAAGTAAAAATCAAAGTATGTATTGTAACTAACTTTTGTTGGAGGTGTATGATCAGTTGTACCTGACACCCCTATGGATTTTTGGTCCAAAGATGTAAAAATTATCCATAGGAAATTTTAATGTCCCCAAGTGCTTTGTAAGCCCTATTGAGTTAGGCCTACATGGATTAGTGTGATAATCATGTAGCATGTATCTTCTTGCACATAAAGCAGATGTCACGTCAAGTTGTGGAATAATCTAAGATTGATGGTGAATCAAATATGTTGAATATTTGATTAAGGGGAGAATCTGAGATAGTGTGAAGGAACAAGGTAATGTGTACAAAAGAGTTTAACATATTGATGATCCATGTAGGCAAAATGGATTCCTATAGAACTAGCGAGTATAACAGCTAGGTATCAATGTATCTTGGTAGATCCAGATCTTTTTTTATATGGAGTCAATAATCAATATAGGTACAAAAGAAGAATCATTAAAGTGAGTAAAAAGGTCCAAAGTGATGATAAAAATGTGTATGGATTATAATTTAATCTCCCCATCATGTGAGGTTTGTGGAAATCCAAAACAATTTGTGAGATTCATGGAAATCTAGAATGTTTTGTGTAGTAACCACTATTATGTGAGGCTTGTGAGCATCTAAAACCATGTGAGTGTGATAGGTTTGTGGTAATCCAAATCCATTTCTTGACAGGTTCATAGTAAGCCAAAACTGCCTATATGTCAGGTTTATGGTTAGTCAAAATGACTCGAGTGAAGAGTTTATGGTAAGCTAGAAACCATTTAAAAGGTGTATTGGTTGGGGTAAGTGTGAGGCCCTGCACTGACCTGTCCTAGTTTGACTTTCATTTTGACACTTGACTCATCAGGATGATATTTTGAGTATTGACATTATGGTTATGCATGCCGTCTTTTGGACCTTATGAGTAGCTTTTTATAGATTTTGTTGATGATCACAATTACCGTACTCTTTATATCTATACACATGCTTATTTTGATACCTTGATTTTTCATGATATATGTATTTAGCTTTGTTCTGTTATCTTTGATATTATGTTCATTAATGAAATCATGGTTCTAGAATATGATGCTAACACTTGCTTCTGCAAATATGTAATGTTATATGATGTAGACGTATACACATGCATATTGTTTAGAAGATGCTATCATCTTATGTTGAAATGTTTATTTATATAAGTTTGTTTTCATAATGTACTGACATCGAGTTTGAGAATGCATGGATATGGCCATGGTTTAATTCGGGGAAACAAGATACGACCAAGTGCAATCCGTAAAGCCAAGGTCGACTCTAGTAAGAGAGTGTGACCTCGTTGTATTGTATTTTATTTTGTGAATGTGATGACTGATTATGTATGATTGATAATGGTTTAATTTGTATATTGTAAGTGATTTTTATTTTTGTGTAAATGTTTAATTGTTTCACACAAGCATGCCACATAGGTTGTGAAGTGTATTCTATTTTGTGATGTGTCATTTGACACTTAGTTTGAAGTGGCATGTGATGTGGATTTTTGACCCCATCTCCTCCTTGACTATCTTGAACATTTCCCAAACTAGTAGGTGGTGTATGAGACCAAGGAAACTTTGATAAACAAACCTCATTTTCGGATGCATAAATCTTTGGTTATTTTAAGAGGCTTTGGGAAGT
>MU217174.1:0-21379 GCA_018584345.1 Thuja plicata | reverse complement strand
TCATATACTTCCTTTTCTTAAGTATCCTCTAGCGGTGTAATATTTTAAAGGTGTTTCCGCCCAAGCGAGTTTACGTCCCCGGGGCTTCGCATCATTGGGCTTGAGTTGAAACTTGTTGGTAGATTTTCGTTGTCGTAATTGTATATAAATTTTTTTTTTTGTGTTTTTGCCTAGATTATTTTGGGCATTACAGTAAGCCACAAAATACCAAGATGATTATGATGAAGGTAATTCATAAAAATTAAGAATCACACTAAATTCCAATTCCATGATAGATAAAATTGCAATAGCAATTGTAAATGGGTACCTAACAAGACCCTAGGTCAATACCCATATTTTCTAAATTATGGGGGATATTTAAATTAATCAACATAATTAAATTTATTTATTTATTTTTAGGGGGGAGGGGTTGTTGGAATGATAAATTAATTATGGCCTACTATCAGCATACACCAACTATAGACCCACCTCCAGCTAAATCTTACCCTCAACCTCATGTTTCCTTATCTCCAATTATCTGTTGTTAATTTTGTAGCTAACCTTATGACCAACATTCATGATGTACTTGGCTATAAATTGAAGGTAATAAGAATACAATATTTGAGCTTCATTGCGAGTTTCTCCTTTGATCCATGTTTTTAAGAATAATCTTGTCTCAAGATATGTTGATGGCTAATATAAGGTCCTAGAGAATAAGAAGGATCTTGAGAAACATGTGTACTATGATTGACATGGTTTGTTTGTCCCTCTTCCACAAAAGTACCTTTGTGAGAAGAAGATCCATTATTAATCTTCATTGTTGCATATGTTAGGAATAATAGTCCACAACATAATTGAGAGGGGGATGAATGAGTTGTGAGATAGATTATTACACATTAAACTTTATAAACAAAACTTTCATCCAAATAATAACATAGTAAATGACAACACAGTAACACAATCCTTTGTTGTTGAGGAAACCTTGTTAAAGGTAAAACCCCGGTGATGTAAAGACAAGTTTTTCTCTCCAACCCTACCTTCTGCTAGGGTCTTCTCTAGGCCACTTATCTAGCCTATTAGGGTCCTTAACTAACCCTAATTACAATAGGATTCTATCTCCAACCCTCCACTATTCAACTTGTACACACCAATGGGTAAAACATCTCAAACTATGCTTTTCTCCTGAAGGATATTTAGTAACATGCTCACCAAATGACCAAACATAATCAATGTTGATTGCTGATGGAGAGGAAGGACTGTGGATATGTTGTTGAGTTCATTACAACATCCACCAAAATGTTTTGTAGAAAGATCCTTATCAATCTCATTCAATTGCTCCAAACTGGTCTAGATAGGGCTACAAGGAATTAGCCCTCCAAACTCACCTTTTTTCTTATAGCTCCAAAACACATCATAGAAGGTGATAAAAAAAATTCATTTCTTGAAACCCTTTTGGAATACCTTCAATATTTTTTAGGTCTTACTTCCCTCAAACTTTCTGTATAACGGGTTGCTATAATTAAGCCTAAAAACAAGGATTTAGGCCAGTTTGTGATAGTAAGAACAAGGGTTTGTTCAAAAACTTACCAAAATTGGTTATAGAAACTTATACTTGGAAATGTAGCTTCTACACCCTCCTCGATTCCTCTCCAAAAACCTAGATTGAATAAACCAATGCATTCAATCCATCCACATACCTCTGAAAGCACTGTGATCCCTAGCCATGCTCCTCTGGCTCACCTAGGGCATCACTGCAAAAATAAAAAAAAATTATTTCTAGGGCCCAAGATCTTACACCAATAATGTAAAAGGATTCATCTCACAAATCCCAAGGAACTGGACAGATGCCACGGTGGGAAAAGGAGGTATGACTCCATAACTACAAACTGTCTGGTCAGACCAGCGACAACACTGGACTCAAAATAATTTACAAAATGCAGAAGAAAAAAACTAAATAACTATCTAACAACAAAAAAAGTAATTAAATAACAAAAACTAAATTCTCCAATGGTTACAATACCACATTCAATCCATTAAACACTTCAAAACCACAAAAAGCTTCAAGCTGTCAAAGGAAAATATTCACAAACTGTACCAATGTATTCATTCACTTTCTCCAATACTTCAACCAACCCTATTCAAAGGTCAAGGGAGGCCTTAATTATATTATCTTCACATCCAAAAACTATTTCAGATAGTTACATAACTACATGCTCAAAAATGCACTTGAGCAAGAAATGTTGTCAACGACAACATTGACAATTTTACAAAGTTGTGAGCAAGTTTTTAAAACTTTGCCAATTTTACATCCAAACTTAGTCAAATCAGTACAAAAATTCAACCAAATGCATGATGATGCTTACTAGACCAATAAATAACTATCCTAACCCTTTCTTATCCAATTTAGCCCTCTAATTGCACAAATGCAATGTTTTGACAACATTTTCACCATTTGGGTAACTTTTACAAATTTGGACAAATTATAACTTAAGGACTCCAAATGACCTAGTTAGGCCTCCTAACCATGAAAAAACTCTCTAGGACTATCTATCCCTATTATTTTACTAGTGGTATGGCTAAATCCACTACAAGCCAAAACTTGACTAGGAACCCTAGGCAGTAAACTAGCCTTACCTAGGTGCTCCTGCATCATATTCTCCCACAAAGGGAAGTCATGTTACTCCTGTGGACAAGATATCATCATAAATGCCCAAATTCTTGAAATCTATAGCTGCAACCCATGTTGCTTCTGAATCTGGCTTATGCTTCCACTTTATGAGGTGCTCCATGTACACCTTGTGTCTGGTGGTCTTCTTGACCCTTAAATCCAATACCTTGTCTTCTTCTGTCTACATCTTGGGAGGTAAAAATTTAGGCTCTACATCTTTTCCAACCATGTCTTTGTTCACATCTATCTCAGTTAAGGGTCCTTTAAACTTGATCAAGTCTGCCACATTGAAAATAGGTGAGATGCTCAAATCAGTAGGTAGATCCACTTTGTATGCATTAGCCCCATACCTGGCTAAGATTTTGTAGGGTCCTACTCTCTTCATCTGGAGCTTGGTAGGAACTTCCTTCTGCAACCTAGATTTATTCAAATGTACCATGACCTAATCACCTATCTCAAATTGAACATCCTTTCTCTTCTCATCCACTTTATACTTCAATTTTTTAGTAGACTCCAGTATAGTCATTTTCACCTGCTCTTGAATCTCCTTCATGGTTTGAGTGAAGTCTTCAGCATGACCACTCCTATACTCCATGGATCCAAGGTCTCTAAGCTCACATACACCTCTTGGGTGCATCCCATAAATAACTTCAAATGGGCTCCTACCTATTGTCCAATTAACACTATCATTATATGCACATTCTTCTTGGGGAATGACCACATCCCATGTATTTCCATACTCCTTAGTTAGGCACCTTAACAACTTACCAAGCACTCTGTTAACCACCTTAGTTTGTCCATCAATTTGAGGGTGGTAAGATGAACCAAATGATAGGTTAGTACCCAATCTGCTCCATAGTGTTTTCTAAAAATGGCTCATGAACTAGACATGCCTATCTGATACAATGCTTAGGGGTAGTCCATGGATTCATACAATCTCCTTAAAAAAAATGTTCAATGTTACTAACATCATGAGTAGTTCTACAAGGTATAAAATGACCCATTTTGCTAACTCTGTCTACCACAACATAGATATTGTCATGACCATGTTTTTTCTTAGGTATCCCTAAAATGAAATCCATGTGAACACACTCACATGGTCTATAAGGGATTGGAAAAGGTTGATACAAACCTGCATTGCTAGATCCTCCTTTTGCTTTCATGCACACTACACATTTCTCAACATATTTTGTCACATCTCTCACCAACTTTGGCCAATGGTAAAACCTTTGGACCGACTCTATGGTTTTGTTCACACCAAAGTGATCACTCAAGCTACCATTATGTTTCTCTTAAATGAGATTCTCTCTTTGAACCCTTAGGAACACACAACTAGTTTCCCTTAAATAACAACCCACTTTGCAAGGTAAAATCAAAAAACTTACTATGAAAATGATTCTGAAAATTAGAACATACCTTGTGGGATTCACAAAAGTCTTCATCCTCCCTATAGAGGTCTTTGAAACTCTCTATACCAATTCTTTTTAACTGAACTTCTTGGATGGTTAGCATCCTCTGACTTAGTGCATTTGCAACCTTGTTCAATTATCCTTTTTGTACTTTATTGTGAGTGTGAATGCTTGAAGGTATTTTATCCACTTTAGGTGTCTATTACTAAGCTTTTGTTGTGTATTTATATAGCTAAGGGCTTGGTTGTCAGTAAATACTAAAAATTCTTTGGGTAGAAAGTAATGTCTCCACTTCCTAAGAGACTGAACTAAGGCATACAATTCCAAGTCATAAGAAGAATATTTCTTCATTTAAGTTCTCATTAAAGAACACTACTAGTCTACCTTCCCGACTTAACACACCCCCTACTGCCATCCCACTTGCATCACACTCCAAAATAAACAGTTTATCAAAACTAGGGAGTCTAAGGATAGGTTGTGTTGCTACTTTCTCCTTCAACTTTTCAAATTCTTTTCCTGCTTCAGAGGTCCATCTAAACTTATTCTTTAGACCACCCTTGATGGTGTCTAGCATTGGTGCACAAATACCACTGAAATGTCTTATAAGCTTTCTATAAAACTAAGCTAACCCATGAAATCTCCTTACCTCTATCCCTGTGGTTGTTGTAGGCCAATTTATAATAGCTTCCACCTTGCTTGGGTCCATCTTCAATGAACCTTGGGACACAACAAACCCCAAATACACAAGCTCTTGCTTGAAGAACTCACACTTCTCTAGATTTATGGATAACTTCTCTTCTTGCAACCTTTTGAGTACCATCTGGACACATGCTTCAAATGTTCCTATGTTGTCTTACTGAAGATGAGCATATCATCTAGATACACCACCACAAATATCCCTATGAAATCCTTAAGTACTTCATTCATGAGCCTCATGAATGTGCTAGGGGCATTTGAAAGGCCAAATGGCATAAATCTCCACTCATACAACCCATCAATGGTCTAAAAATTTGTCTTCCATTCTTCCCCATATTTGATCCTAATCTAGTGGTACCCACTTTTGAGGTCCAATTTAGTGAAGTAATTTTCCCCTCCAAGACAGTCCATCAAGTCCTAAATCCTAGGAGTAGGAAATCTATATCTAATTGTAATCCTATTAATATCCCTAGAGTCAGTGCAAAGTCTCCACTTACCACCTTTCTTGGATACTAAGACCATAGGTACGACACATGGAATGATTCTCTTCTTAATTAGTCCTTGGTCCAATAGCTCCTACACTTGTCTATCCACTTCTAGGTTCTGATCTGGAGTAAGCTTATAGCATACCTTATTTGGCAATGATGCACCAGGTAAAAAGCCAATTTGATGACTTATCACTCTTCTAGGAGGTAAAGTTGTAGGAGTACCATCACTGACTATATCCTTGTACCTTACAAGTAACTCTTGGATTTATGATGGAAAAGGTTCTTTTTTAGGCTTCTCTTCCTCCTTAGGATTGAGAAAAATGGCATACCCTTCACTTCCTTCATCTTTAAGGGTATTAATGAACTCTTTTCTACTACTCAATAAGACACTAGGGGTCTTGGACTGTGGCTTATCCTCTTCCAACAAGGACTAAATTTTGAAAGTTTTTCTATCTCTCTTGAAAGATATGGAATTCTCCTTTCCATTATATATTGCACCCCTATCATATTTCCAAGGCCTTCCCAATAGCAGATGGCATGCATCCATAGGAAACACATTACAAAGCAACTTATCCTTATATCATGCAATAGAGAACTCCACCCAAGTCTGCTCATTCACCAACACACTCTGCCCTTTATTCAACCATGTCACTTTGTATGAATTGACATGAGGTATCTTTGCCGATTTGATTTTTTCTATAGCTTCCTCTGATACAATATTTTCTGTGGAGCCTGAATCCACAATAACTTTGCAAACTTTGCCAAGAATTTCACATCTAACTCTAAACAAAGCTCTCCTATGCTTGGCTTCATCCTTGACTGGCTACCTAATCAGAACTCTTCTGAACATCAGATTTTCTCCCATCTCTGACTCAATGTGATCAACCTCAGGTTTCTTAACACTTGTTGTGTCTTCATGATCATATGTAATCCTTTTACTATTGTTTGATGAAGTAGGTTTATCAGAGCATCTATAGGTTGGGTGACCTAATTGACCACAAGTATAACATTTCATACTTGCAAAGTATGAGTTTCTTCTTCCTAAACTTCTTCCTCTACTAGAGCCTCCTTGAGTACCTCTACCTCTGGTATAACCCCCTCTTGGAGTAGTTTCACTACCATGCTCTGTCAACTTTGACTCTCCCTAGTTTCTTTTATCATTACCTCTGCCTTGATAACCACCTCTATGACCCCCTTTCTCTCTACCTATGCCTCTTCATCTGAAATTAGAGTCCCCTTTCTTCTTTTTCCTTTCTTCCACCTTAAGAGCTAATTGGTTCACTTCTGAACAATAGTTGGAGTCCATAAGCTTATCTCTTCTTGAATGTTCCATTTTAGACCACCCAAGTATCTTTCTACCTCAATAGGTTCCTCTTCTTGAATCTTTGATCTGAGACATAATTTCTGAAAATCCTCTATATAAGAGGTCCCATCCAAGTCTTTTTTCTTTAGACCTTGTCTCTTTCTATGAAGTTGTATTTCATAGTCTTTTGGCAGATAGTTTTTCTTTCACTTTGGTCACCATGGCTTTCCAGTTAGCTATAGGTTGTTTACCCATCCTAAATCTTTCATCTTGCAGTTACTTCCACCATGTCAATGTGGATCCTCTTTGCCTTGACGTTGCAACCTTTATTTTTTGTGCCTCTATAACACCTTCACATTCAAAATGGTTTTCCATCCCCTTAATCCATTCCATCACTGTCTCAATATCCATTTTCCCACTAAATAGTGGTATGCCTTCTAGTGCCTTTCCAACTAGTTCTTTAATGACTTCAAGAATGGTTCTTCATTCAATGGAGGGTCTGGTTTAGGAATGATATCTTCCTCATCAATCTTCTTCTTACCTCTATCACTACTTTCACCTTCTTTGCCTTTATCCCTAGCTCCCTCAACAACTTCTTGTAGTTTTATTCTCATTTCTTCTAGGGATTCTTCAAGGAGTGTATTTTTCCCCTTTTCCTAACCCATCTCCTTAGATAAATATGAATTATTCACCATGTTGATCTCCCCTAATGATTCACTAGTATATAGAGGCATACACCGAATCCCAAATCTTTAACTTGCTCTAATACCAATCCGATGTAAAGATAAGTTTTGATCTCCAACCCTACATTCTGCTAGGGTCTTCTCTAGGCTACTTCTCTAGCCTATTAGGGTCCTTCACTAACCCTAATTACAAGAGGATTCTATCTCCAACCCTCCACTATTCAATTTGTCCACATCAATGGGTAAAACATCTCAAACTATGCTTTGCTCCTCAAGGGCCTTTAGTAAAATGCTCACCAAATGACCAAACATAATCAATGTTGATTGCTAATGGAGAGGAAGGACCATGGATATGGTGTTGGGCTCATTAAAACACCCACCAAAAAGATTTGTAGAAAGATCCTTATCGATCTCATTGAATTTCTCCAAACTGGTCCTGATAGGGCTACAAGGAATTAGCCCTCCAAACTCACCTTTTTTCTTATAGCTCCAAGAAATTTCACAGAAAGTGATAAAAAAAAATAATTTCCTGACACCCTTTTGGAAGACCTTCACTATTTTTCAGGTCTTACTTCCCCAAAGCGTCCGTACAGTGGGTTTCTATAATTAAGCATAAAAATAAGGGTTTAGGCCAGCTTGTGATAGTAAGAACAAGGGTTTGTTCAAGCACTTACCAAAATTGGTCATAGAAACTTCTACTTGGAAATGTAGCTTCTACACCCTCCTAGATTCCTCTCCAAAATCCTATATTGAAGCAACCAATGCATTCAATCCATCCACATACCTCTGAAAGCACTATGATCCCTAGTCATGCTCCTATGGCTCGCCTAGGGCATCACTGCAAAAATGAAAAATTTGATTTCTAGGGCCCAATCTCTTGCACCAATAATGTGCTAGGATTAATCTCACAAATCCCAAGCAACCAGATAGATACCACAATGGTAAAAGGAGTTATGACTCCATAACTACAAACTTTCTCGATCAGACCAGCGACAACACTAAACTCAAAATAATTTACAAAATAGAGAAGAACAAAAATAAACAACTATATAAGCACAAAAAGAGTAATGAAATAAAAATAAATACATCCTCCGATGGTTACAGTACCACATTCAATCCATTAAACACTTCAAAACCATGAAAAGCCTCAAACTATCAAAGGAAAATATTCACAAACTATACCAATGTATTCATTCACTTTCTCCAATACTTCAACCAACCCTTGAAAAAGGTTGACAGAGGCCTTAAGTATCTAATCTTTACATGCACCAACTATTTAAGACATTTACATAACTACATGCTCGAAAATGCACTTGAGCAAGAAATGTTGTCAACGACAACATTGACAATTTTGCACAGTTGTCAGCAACTTTTTACAACTTTGGAAATTTTGCATCCAAACTTAGTCAACTCAGTACAAAACTTCAGCCAAATGCATTATTATGCTTAATAGACCAAGAAATAACTATCCTACCCCTTTCTTGTCCAATTTAGCCCTTTAATTGCACAAATGCAATATTTTGACAACATTTTCACCATTTGGGCAACTTTTACAAATTTTGAGAAATTATAACTTAAGGACTCCAAATGACCCAATTAGGCCTCCTAACCATAAAAAACTCTCTAGGACTATCTAGCCCTATTATTGCACTAGTGGCATGGCTAAAGCCACTATAACCCAAAACTTGACTAGGAACCCTAGGTAGTAAACTAGCCTTACCTAGGTGCTCCTGCACCACCCGGTGGGAATTAGCACCCACAAATAATATACTGAGAGTATAGTATCCATGTTAAAAGATTTAGCAGGATGTTAGGAGCTTATTGATGCATTATAGTGCATAGTCCCTGTTAAGGATAGATCATGTTAGGAGTCAGGAGCAACAATGGGCTCCCTGCCCAGACACATGCCTAAAGAATGTTAAAGCCACCCTCAAGGGCTGATAGTCCAAAACACTAGTGCATATAGAAAATATATAATCCAGTGAACTGTCTGATAGAAACTGTCTTTTCTTGGTTAGTTCAAATGAAGTAACACTATAAAAAACTCTTCTCTACATCCAGCAGACAATCAAGCACACATCTTCCACACTTTTTTGTCTCTATATTTTCCTCTTCCATATGCACACATCTTTTCAAAAGAAAATATATCTCATATATACCCTATTACAATAATTTATTATGTAGGCCAATTAAGCTTTCCCAATATACAAATGTTTATTTAACTCCTAGCTAAGATACACATGGTACCTATAACAAGTTAACATCAATTACAATTCATCAAATATAATCCAAGATCCGTAATCCTCACTCACAATCCATAATACACACTACATCTTTGAAGTTGGCCCCAAATAGGTCTCCTCCAGAACACACACCATAGAAAATGTCACCAACAATCATACGACTAGAGACACATAACAAATATTTCTTAACATGTCTTATGTCATCTCTTAATCTTGCATAACCTGAATCCACATTACTCTTAAGTTATACTCAAAACATAGACACTAACTCTGTCAAACATCACTTTCACTATCCAGTATCCAGTCTTCACTAAATCATCTATAACTCATCTAATACACATTATTAATTCATGTGACCTTAGGAATGAGATCACCACACATCAGTGTACATATCACTATCTTCTCTCATTCTGAATCAACCGTACAATACCCATATGCCTCTGTTAGTCATAAAGAAATAGTAATAACTAGTATGTTCTATCTCCATAGAAACATATGTTGACATTAGAGACAAAACATTAATGCCAACAACATCATCACAACCAATTCCAACAATTTCCCCCTTTGGCATTGATGGCAACATATGGGAAAATTCATCAACCCAAAAGTATTCTCTCAATAAAATCTTCTCAATATCCTCAACACAACTCTCCCTAAATAGTAGGGATTTTCCTAAATATATGTTGACATTAGAGACAAAAAATGAATGCCAACAACATCATCAGGAACCAATTCCAACAATCTCCCCCTATGGCATTAATGTCAACTTATGGGAAAATCTATCAACCCAAAAGTATTCTCTGAATACAATCTTCTCAATATCCTCAACACAACTCTCTCTAAACAATAGTTATTTTCCTAAATAGTAGGGATTTTATCAAAGAATCTCTCCCCCTTTGACAATAATGGAAAAGGGTTCCATAACTCTTCTTCTTTCTTCTGGAAGGTGTAGCTTTTACAAATCTTCACGCATGCAATAAATAGGTGCAAAATAACCCAAATATGTTCTGTAATGTTCCTGCAATCACTCCCACTGAGGACTAGATCCATACATCAGGTCCAGAAAATGATATAGCTCTTAAATCCACTAGACTGATGCATTCCTATATTAATTTAGTTCTTGTAAGGAGGGGCTTGCACCCTAAGGATACCTCTGAGATACTCAAAGGCATCCTTTGGCAAAGGTTTTGTAAATATATCTGTTATATGTTCCTTTGTACTAACATACTCCAATCTAATCTCCTTCTTTGCTACCTTATCCCTCAAGAAATAATACTTAATTGAAATATGTTTAGTCTTTGAGTGCATTACTAGATTCTTCGACATATTCTCTGTGCTAGTGTTATCACAATGAATAACCATAGGCTCTTCAAAAATTATTCCAATGTCCTTCAGCATTTGTTTCATCCAAACAATATGTGTACAATTTATAGCAGCAACAACATACTAAGATTCAGCTGTAGACTGAGCTATACAATCATGCTTCTTACTTAACCATGAAACCAACCTTTTCCCAAGGAAAAATGCTCCACCACTTGTACTCTTTCTATCATCCACACTACCTTCCCAATCAAAATTAGTATATGCCTGTAAGATAAAATAATTTGGATTTTCATACCATAACCCATATTCTATGGTTCCTTTCAAGTATCTGAAAATTCTTGTCACAACAAAAAGGTGTGTCTCTTTAGGATCTTCTTGATATCTTGCCACAATTCCAATTGCATTAGCAATATCTGGTCTGGTGTGAGTTAGATACTATAGACCTTCAATCATTGGTCTGTACTTTAAACACTCTGAGTTTCATCATTAGTAGTAATTTTGTAACCAGTCACCATGGGTGTTCCAATAGGTTTACAATATTTCATTCCAAATTTCTTCAACATTTCCTTAAGATACTTAGTCTGAAAAATGAAAAAACCACTCTTGTTCTGATTAATTTGCAATCCAAGAAAAAATTTCATCTCACCAATCATTGACATTTCAAATTCATTTTCCATCTCTTTAGAGAATATTTTACTCATCACATCATTTCCTCCAAAAAATGATATCATCCACAAAAAATTCTATGATTATAATTTCATCATCACTAGTTCTAAAATACAAATTATTGTTTGCATTACCTTTTCTAAAACCAAGACGAAGTAGATACTTGTCCAATCTTGCATACCATGCTCTAGGTGCTTGTTTAGGTCCATACAAAGCTTTCTTAAACTTACAAACCATGTCTTCATCTTCTATCAAAGGAAATACATTAGGTTTCTCAATGTATACCTCTTCCTCTAGATCTCCATTCAAAAATGCAGATTTCACATTCATCTAATGTAAGTTAAAATCTTTATGTGTAGCATAAGCAAGAAATAATCTCACTTCTTCTAACCTAGCAAAAAGAGCAAATTTTTCTTCAAATTATATTCCTTCTTGTTGCGAGTAGCCTTTACAAACCTGTATTTCTTTATTTCTTACCACTATTCCTTCTTCATCCATTTTGTTTCTAAAAACCCATTTAGTTCCCATAAAATTCTTTTTTTAGGTCTTGGAACCAATTCCCAAGTATTTTTCTTCTTTATCTATTCTAATTCTTCCTTGATCTTGTATTCTGATTACAATCATACATTCTTTCTTGAATCTGGAACTTCCATCAATCCTCACATTAGCACTTTTAATCATCTTCCTCAATCTCAGATTGAAACATTTATAGGCTTTTCTTTTAGTGGAATAACCAAGGAATATCCCTTCATCACTTCTAGCATCAAACTTCTCTATCTCATCATCTCTTTTGATATAGAATTTACTACCAAATATTTTAAAATATTTCATTGTAGGAGTATGATTAAACCATAATTCATAAGGAGTCTTGCCTGTACCTTCTCTCAATTTGATTTATGTTCAAAGTATACACAACAGTACCAACAACTTCTCTCCAATGAACATGTGATACATTTCCTTCAAGAAACATAGTTCTAACATCATCTAATATTGTTCTATTTATTCTCCATGCTATCCCATTATGTTATGGTGTCCTAGGAGTAGATGTATGTATGTATATTCGATGCTCTTTGCAGTAGGTATTAAACAAATCTAAAGTAAACTCACCACCTCTATCTAATCTCAAACATTTTATCTTTAATCCTGATTCATTCTTGAATTTTGCTTTGAATATTTTGAATTTTTTAAACTCTTATGATTTCTCTCTTAAATATGTAATCCACATCATTCTAGAAAATTCATTAACAAAAAGTATAAATTACCTTTCACTGAAGTAAGATCTTGTTCTTGTAGGACCACACAGATCTATATGCACTAGATCCAACTTTCCTTTCGCTAACTAAGATTTTCTTTTAAAACTGCTTCTAGTCTGCTTCCCATTACACATTCTCTACACATGGTGTTAATGGTTTCATAATTTATGGTAGATCTCTAACTACATTAGTCGTACTTGCCTTCACAATATTATCAAAGTTAACATGACAAAATTTTCTATGCCATAACCAACTATCATCAACCTTTACAACAAAACAAGAATCCTTTGATGTATTTAATTCAAATACATTACCTCTAGATTTAGTACCAGATGCGATCAAGTCTCCTGACTTACTTCTGATAGAACATTTCCCATCAATGAATTTCAATTGATAACCTTTATCCACTAGCTGTCCAACACTCAACAAATTATGCTTAAGTCCATCAACATCTAATACATTGTGATTATTGGTCTTTCCATCCAAAGTTATAGATCCAACTCCAATGATAAGCTTAGTAGTATTGTCACCAAATCTTACAACACCACCATCATACTTATTCAGCTTAACAAAATTATTTTATCTCTAGTCATTTGGTGTGAACAACCACTGTCTATGACCCATTCAGATTTCTTTTCAATATGGCATATTGAAGCTCTTTCTTCAATTAAAGGTTTCTCATCTTTTATAGAAATAAATCCAATATCATCGTAAGCAATAGCATAATTATAAGATACACCTTCACTAGCATAATACCATTCCTTATCCTTTGAATACTTAGGTTTATAAAACTTAGATTTATTCTTTGGAACCCTTATAGGACATCTAGATACAAAATGACCTATCTTATTGCATGAAAAAAAATTTAGAGGTAGCTTTCCTTCAAACTTACCCTTACCTCTCTTTTCTCTTCTACCAATTAGGGCCACAATTTCATCTATCTTTCTTTATTCTTCCGGTATCTATTCCCATTCATCAGCATATTCACTGAGCTCTTCTCTCAAGTCACTAGTGCTCGTGCTTGCAATTCCTTATAAAGTCTTTTTATTTTTATGCACTGTCGCTTTGAATGCTAACTCAACTTTAGGTAATGAATCTCCCATCTCTGCGGCCTAAAAGGTAGTTAGTTTTCCAATCAAAATCTCTCTATTGAAGTTCAGTGTCAAAGGTATGATCTCTATTATAGCTTTCACTTTGGTTTTGTGCATAGGCATCAGGGATCTAAGAATCTTTGCAATCACTTCTTCCTCATCGTACATGCCCCTAGAGTTTTTGATGCCAATAAATTTTAGTAATTATTTGTGCATATACTCTAATATTCTCATCATCTCTCATTTTCAATGTTTCTATATTTGTTTTCCAATTCTACAAATTTTCCTACTTAGTAAACTTGTCTTACATACAATGCTTCCAATATTCTTGTCCAAATGTCATGTGCAGAATCTAAATCTTTAACCTCTATGAATTCACCTTTAGAAAGGGTGCTAATCAATGATTCTTTTGTGACCATGTTGTGTGAGAATACCTTATTTTCATCATCAATAGCCTTGTCTAGTTCATCCTTAGCCTTCATATATACACTGCTCTTTATTATTAACCAGCAGTTGATTCCCAAGCATAGAAAATGTGTTCTCATCTTGTTCTTCTAACTATCAAATTTTTTAGGATCAAGCTTTAGACTATCCTGTTAGGATTGGATAATACTAAGAGGAGGGGTGAATCAGTATTGTTGTACTTAATTAAATTATTCAACCAATTAAACATTAACCATAAGCTTGCAGAAATGAAAAGAACATAAGAAAATAACACAAAACTCATAACACCATTATTTGTTGTCGAGGAAACCCTGGCCAAGGGAAAATCCTGGTGGGGATGATACCCACAAGCATGCACTAAAGTATAGTGTCCCTGTTAGGAGACATAGCCCTATTAGGAGTTGAATATTACATAGTACATTTTATTTTTAAAGGAATTACAACCCTGTTAAAGGTTCACAACACCCTGTTAGGGGCCAACTGAGCATACAACTCTACAATAAAATTTTGTTACAAAATGTTCTCAGTAAAGAACAATAACAAGCATCTCTAATGCTTAGATAGTTCCTATATATATCTCATCAATGATCTCTATCATCCTCTGCTTGACATTCGCATCTATATCATCTCATCAGTCCATATCACTTACTTTACTAAAAATGATCTTATATATATCTTTATCTTTCACCAAGTCGGCTCTCAATACAAAACACATTTAATAAAGTAAATATTAAATGCATAGTCGCCACTCTTACATAGTCGAAGTATAGGTTTTCATCAACCATAATTTTTTATGCCCTGCATACCCGTCCCTACATTTTGTTGGCAAAATGTTGGGTACCTCTTTTTGCTTTTGCCTTGTTTCTTTTCCTTTTGTTTTCCTCCAGCCTTTGCCTCAGCGGGGTCGATGTTCTCTTTTCCTCTTGGTTTCTCTTTCTCTGGGACCTAGTCCCAGAGTGTTCTTGTCTTCTTTATTCCACCCAGATTCTGGACTTTGGGATTCTTTGTCACTACGTCTTCTTATATTAGAAGATTTGGTTTCATGGGATCCCCAGGCCCGAAGTCCCGAGGTTTGCCTTTCTTAGGATTTGCGGAAGGAAAGTGGTGTGTTTTTACCCTAGGGGTATAAATAGGGTTTCACTAGTCATTGTTACATTTACCGCGAACAAATTACCCTAGAGAGACTCAAAGAAATTAAGGCGATTTTAGCAGCTGCTAAGTGTGATTTTCTCTGAATCTTGAACATTTCTTAATAGTGATTGGAAGTTGTACGTTTGTGGTGTTTCAAAGTTGACCAGTTTTGGAGAACCTCCCGTGCATGTCCTCTTGTATTCCTCATTTCTTAGGTACGCCCTTCTGGTTCTCCCTCGTTGCTTTCTATTTTCATTTTTTGGTTTTTCTTTCATTTT
Source organism: Thuja plicata (assembly GCA_018584345.1). Taxonomy (NCBI): domain Eukaryota; kingdom Viridiplantae; phylum Streptophyta; class Pinopsida; order Cupressales; family Cupressaceae; genus Thuja; species Thuja plicata. Next base: position 5,724 of record MU217174.1, on the reverse strand, counting down.
GCTTTGTCTCTGGTTTTCCATTCTATCTTGTTTGGTCACCTCGCATTGGTGGGATGGCTATGCCATAGGGTTGTCCACCCTCTGTGCAGTTTTAAAACAATGTATTCTTGTGTACATACTGTAGATTTTGTCATTTGTCTGTAAGTAGCTGTAAATAGGGGTGTTTTTGGGTTTGTCTACAAATTGTTTTTCGGCCTTCTGTCCATAGGTGTTTGCGGTCTTTGTTTGTATGTGAACACTATAAATTCTTGTATATTCCCTTCCCTTCTAGTGGTGAGCTCACCATACCCTTCTATGTTTATCCAAATCATCGAGCTCACCCTTCTAGTGTCTACAAATTTGAACTCGACACCTCATTTGGTGAAGTTCGCAGGCTTTCTCTCTCCTTCGTCATGTCTGCTTTAATGGAGAGTTTAATTCTCCCACGCACAAGCATTCAAAACTAGCCCAAGTGGCATCCATACTCTCGTTTTTTCACATAGATCTCCCCTTGGACCTTCATTTCATTCACCACATGAGCCAGAATCCCCAGATTCCATGGGCATTGATTAAATTCCAAGTAATTCATTTCGTTTAATATATATTTCGAGGTTTGATCTGAACTAACACCTTTTCAAGAACAGATACGAGGCGGTGATGAAATATCTAAAATCTAGAATTCTATCTTGTTTTATCCATATTGGCGGTTGTCCAGTCTTGCAAGTTACCAATAAATTCACATATCAATCATGTCTAAAGCATCTTCTCCACCTGGGAGCCCGAAATTCCCTACTACTTCAACAAGGGCAGCCGCTAGGACAACGGCTGAGAAGGCCTTACAAAAGCTTCCACTGACCATGAAATATCTGAAGGGAGAAACTATTCTAGGATCTAAGGTAGATTCCAAGCTACAACTGATCATCGACACAAATTTCAGAGCATGGGCGAAAATGAAGGCCTTGGTGAAAATAATGTTCATTCAGCGCAAGGTCAGAGATCTAATGGCACTCAATTTAGCTGCCTCTAAAATTCTCAAGGTCGCTTTCTCTGCCTGCTCAGTGCAGGCTCTAGAGCTTATTCTCACATTGGCAGAACACTACAACATAGCTGTCCAGGCTATCATGCTTTTCGCTCCTTTTCTGTCGGGCTACCCAACGCCCTTATTGTCTCTAGATGCCACAACATTTTCCCTAGAATTAAATGAATTTGAGAAGTTCCTGCACATTTCTTGACAATACCTCAACTCCAACTGGCTCAAGACCCCGAGAAAAGATTATAAAAAGATAAAGTTGGAGATCCCCTGCACAGAGTTCAATGAAAGCATACAAATGGGGATCATTTCCTTATGTAGGGTCTTTTGAGAACCCCATGCCCAGGATTTCTCGGCATGGATGTATTACTTCTTGTTCAGCATCGCCTTCACTGGACAAAATTTTGATTGGGAAACTATCATTACCAATCATGTGGACGCGCAGCTTGTATGAGTCACCTAGACCTCCAAATTTTACATGACTTCATATTTCTTGTGGGAACTGGCGTAACAATGACCCATAACTAGGGGATTACTCACTGTCAGTATGCTCAGGACTGGCAAGGGCCAGAATTCTCAGTGGGACTATTTCCCACAAATACAATGGGAGGCCAGTTCCCCAGTTTTTGCAGAGTAAATGACACCTTAATTTACTACAACATTCTTAAACCCACTAAGGATGCCGGTTAACGGGTTTCAAAAGAGGAAATGACTTTGGTTAGCACTTATGACCACTACTACATCCAGTTTCAACAACACTCCTACATTTGGCTAACCGACTTCTCCGGAAAACCCTACCTATTGCCCAAGCATTATGGGGATAGGATCATTCTTTTGGAGTATTGCAGGCAAATCCTAGAGCTTCATGCATTCTTTGCATTGAAGAAGGTCATCAACATTTTGTTCCCAATCACCTACGATAACTACACTTGTAGCCTTGCAGTGGAAAAAGAGGCCGATGGCGAATTAAAATGTCTGGGGCTGGCAGAATTTTACTTGGAGAAGAATTTCAACCCGCTAGATAAGATAGCATCGGCACTTCCCCGGGTGTCTGACCCTCACAAGCCTCACATGGAGGATTTATGGGTAGACTTCCAAGATTATTTTGAAGTCCAAAATCGGCATTTTGTTAGAATGACATAAGGTATAATGAAGTGTCTTAAGATTTAGACCTTTCCTAAGGAATTTTCTGACACCGGGTCCATAGAAGACCCACAGTACAAGGCTAAGGGAGTAGACAAAATGGCTCTCCTGCTGGTGGAGTGGGACATCCCAAAAAGCCTAGAAATTGAGGACATCACCCATGATGTGATTGAACGTAGTCATGCATATTTTCAAAAGGTATGCACGAAGAGTACTTGAAAAGTTGGCCTATTTTTTTAGGGATCCACTTCTGGAGCCAGAACCTTCACGCAAGGCGAGGATAGAGGGAAAAAAAAGTTGGTACCCCAGCCCAGATTCTATCCACAGTTACAATTCCCATTGTGGAATAGGTGCACCTTTAGCTGGCAGCGTCACACCAAATGAAGGAAGCAATAAGCACCTGGCTAGGCATCCCAGTTACTCTGAAAGAACCTGCCCTCCCTTCTGGGTCCCCCTCACTTGCAGAACTTATGGTCCAAGCAACAGGGATAGGAGGGGAAGTTGAACATGCAGCCATTTTGGATGTCAAACCCCCATTGGTAACAAGGAGGAAGAAGCAAAAGACAAATATTCCTTAGTCAAGGGCAGATACAGATCTTGAGATGCCTAACATCCCCCAGGTGGAGATCATCCCAGACTCCCCTAAACTAGAGAATCCCTAGGAGACCTCCCCTCTGCGTGATGATTTTGATGACATCTTTGGGACGGACGAGCTTTTAAATCTACAAGGGGATATAGAGAAGCTGGTAGAGGACAGTGCTACGCAGGAAGAAGTACCGATCCCCATTGAAGGGGAAATACCAAAGAAAGAGGTCGCCACAGAACAGAAAGTATAGGCAGAAAGAGTGAAAGAGCCAGAACAGGTGGACATCCTAGATGTTCAAGAAATCTCAATCTTGGAGACCAAAATAGGAGAAAGGAGGAAAGTACAAGGTGAGCAGCCGGCTTTGGCTGAGGGAACCGGACCTACAGAAGAAACCATAAACTTAGCCGCCATGCTCCAGATGCATTCGCCCACCCAGGGCAATGTGACATTCGATACGATGATCCCTGTAATACTACAGTCAGATCTAGTTTGGGAACCTTTTCCACCTCTAGAGGATAAGCCAATGGAGGAGAATGTCCTGACATATGGTGTTAGAGAAGAAGAGAAACAACAGTAGGATGAGGGGAAGAACCCTGGAGATATAGATGTTGATCTCACAGATGCTGCCAAGGACAAGGACACCAAAGAAGTGGATATTAATACCACTAAGGTGGATAGAGTAGGTGGTCTAGAGAACATAGAGAAAGAGTCCAAAGAGACTCTAAATGTCAGTGGTGAGTAGCAGAATCTCAGAGGAGACTCAAATGATCAATCCCTAGCAGCAAGGTTGTTTCTCCCACCATAATGGTTGGTGGAATCAAAGAAGAGAAAGGCCCTGGTGGTGAAAAAATCCCATCTCTCCCTCACTGAGATGATGGCATAGATTCAAGGCACCCCTAAGCTAAAGAAGGCCCAAACCATCCACTCCATTTGGAGTGGTCTGGGCGTGGATACAGTTGCAGTCATTGCAACACCTCCCCTAGACAAAGATGAAGCAGTGGTCAGTGCTGCAGAATACATAGTCACAGAGGTACCACTGGGGAAGAGGGATAATCAGGGTGAACTAGACCTATTGAAAGAGGCTAGACAAGAAATTGAGGCCCGCTATGATAGGAAAGGCTAGATACTTAAAGAAGAAAAGGAAAAGAATGTGAATTTACTAATAGAGCTAGCACAACCATTATCTACAATACATCTAGAAGCTTCTACGTCTGGAACACCACTCCCATAGGGTGACGTCAACATGCTTAGGAACATGAAAAAGAAAGTGCAGGTGGTCAATGACTGGGTGGCCGAGTAGGTAGGAAATTTCTGGCATTTTCTAGTGACAACACTCATGGACCTGCACACAGCTAGAAACATTTTGCACCATGCCAAAAATACCATTTCTATATGGGAAGGAGAAGCCAAATAGTATGAGACTTGGAGGAGCGAGCTAGCAGAACTCATGAACCTTAGAGAGGATCCCATCACAAAGATGAGAATTTTGGGGGAAGAGTCCTTTGATTTTATCTGGGTCCATCACTCCAGACTTGATCTCAAATTGGAGATTAGCAAGAAACTGGTAGATGCCCTGAAGGACAAGGTCACTGGAGTAGAGTATTCTTTAAATTTGTATAAGGCTTTTGTTATAAGGGTTTTGGGAGTTGATCCCTTCAGTACAGATATGTGCACTCCAATAGATCATGTTGTTGGGAAGTTTGATGAATTGATGGAGTCACAATATCAATCCCTGGGAGAGTTTGATGGAGAAAAAATGTCATGTTTATCCCGCATGATGCTCTAGGCCCATGATGCAGTGAAGATAGCCATGGAGTTCAAAGATAATGCCTTAGATTTGGGTGAGCAAGTGGAGGCGGCAAGGTACCACTAGGCATGCATCAAGTCATCAATGAAGAGGGAATTCCCCAGCTTTTGGAGGCTTTCAAAACATACAAGGGGAAATAAAGTTCTCCAGACTCAAGAGATTTTCACCAGCAGGGTGCAATTTTGTAAATTCATTATTCTTTGAGTGTAAGCTCCTGGACTCTGGAATTCTGGATCCAAAGTTTTGTGTTCTTTCATAGTGACCCTTGTCTAGGTTCCTCAAAGCCAACCAGTCATTGTCAAGTAGTTAATAAGGGGGTTAGCAGGTAGGTGATCCCGGTAAGACATGTCAGATAGAGGGTTGGCTTTAATAGGTGATTCTCTGATGGTGTCACCTTAGAATTACCTACCTGGTGCATCAAAGATAGTGAGCCGCATTTTGCATTGATAAGGCATGTTGCCTCAAATACCAGGAAGATCAGATTTCCTCTGTTAATACTCTGACACTCTCCTCTATGCTGATTCTTCCAAATTCTCTTCTTGTCTTCTTCCTCTATCTTGTTAGACCTCTACTCTTTTTGAGGTGATTGTAAGTTGTGTAGGTAGTATCGGCCACCAGATAATGTATTTTATAAGTTGAGTGTACAGTTAGATTACGTTATTTTTAGGTCAAACTATGTGTATAAATAAGAACTCCCTCATAACAAGGGTTGGCAAAATTGATGATTTTGCAGTCCAATACTTTTAGCATTTCATTTCCAGTAGTTGTAGGAGCTCAATGCTCAGTAATGTTTAGTAGTTTAGATGCTCCCTTGGAGCCATGGATGTACACACTAGTGATGTTGGAACCCTTTGAGTTAATGAAGAAGGAGGAACACCTTTTGGCAATGATTTTGTTGTTGTTGTTCTGATCTCTGAGTTAGTGATATTTCTTTTGTGCTGTATGTTTCTAATGTCCTTTGCTCAAATTTTTTATTTAGATTAATGATCTCATTTCCCCTTGCTATTGAATGTGTATGAATCATGATTCTGTATGCATTCAATATTTAGTGTAGTTCTTACATTTGAGGATGGTTGATATTTGAAATATATTCCATAACTATAAGTAGAAGTAATAAAATCTAACTCCAGCCTATCGTTTGTTGTTTATTTGGTAAACTTAAAATGCTTGCAGGAAACC
>MU217169.1:176865-226001 GCA_018584345.1 Thuja plicata | reverse complement strand
TCTAATATTATCAATTAACTATCTGATTACATACAACATAATCGTCACAGCTTCATAACTAGCATCATATGATAAGGCATCTCATAACATTAACGTTCTTACAATGTCTCATTAGTAAATCATGTAACATCTTTCAAAATATTGAAAGTCAAATCATGATCGCGTCAAAAGATAGCAATTTTATGAAACCCTAACACATGCAACCCTACTTATTTTTTTCATTAATCATAATCGTCTAATGCCCTAAATTTCTTAACCACTGGTATGCACAACTACTTTAGAGAATACATTTAGTACTATTTATTCAAACCATAATCTCAATTAATTAGTAAGTCATTCTTAATTAGGTGCATACGAGGAGGGGTCTTACAGTTGCCCGGTGAGTAAATTTCCAATGATTCCCAACAGATGGAAATCATGAAGCTAACAAGAGTCTCACTGACAGAACTGTCAGTTGTCACCGACGAATAACTATAGTGGTGACTGAAAAAATAGAGAGTTCAAAAAATGACAAAATATCTAGCTGGTAGAGCTAAATAAGGACTTAACTGGTTTTCTACTTTGTTTTATTCGACTAGAGATAAGCGATTGATTTAAAGATGATTTGTATAGTTGGCAAGAAGATATGTATGAGACAAATTAGGATTTATGCTTTAAATCTAATTGTTTGGATTGTTTATCACGCCAAGAATCAAGAATCAAGAAATTGAATATTATGTCTATATAAGAGACAAGCTTAATTCATTTTTGTATGCATGAAAAGGGGAATAAGGGGAGTGAATAGAAAGAGGATGCTAAAGAGAAACTGATGAAGAAAAACTTCATGCAGTACTGATCAAACAAGATGAAGGAGAGCTAAGGAATTTTGCAGACATCGACGAACAGTGAGCACATCATCACAAAGTAGAAAGTGTGGAGCACAAGGATTGAATTGATACATTGGTCAAAGACGTAATGTACTTAAAAAGATCTAAAAATATTCAATTCAAGTTCCAATATGAACAGGTCATAATGTTTTAGTTTAACCATTGAAGCATTAGGTCTCTTAACCAAGCAAGACTTAAAAGTCTTCTATATATTGAGGTACATCTCAAGGAGTGCCAAAAAGGTTGATTCATGAAAGTAGCATTGGACTTTCCCGATACCTATTGACAGTCTAAGAAGGAGGCTGATTCAAGGATGGTAGCAATAGATGCTCGATACTAAGTGAAAACCTCTATGTATAAAATCCTCTAACAAGGTCACACTTAACAGTGTGTTTGTAGCCTTTAACAGGGTTGGCTCCTAACAGGGCTCACTTTAGAAGAGTGAAAATTTTGGGTACCAGTCCCAGTGGTTTTTCCCTTAACAGGGTTTCCACATTAAAATCCATGTGTTATGTGTTTATGGTTTATTACTTTACTATTTTACATTTCACATATGCATTTCTAAATTTATTGGTATACTCTGCTTATTTACTAAGTTTTGGTAAGTAGTTATTCTGCTTATCGGTAATCAAGAAAGAATTAGGATTGACAAGGAAAACTGATAGACAGTTAATCATTATAAGTATTTCATAGCATGCATATTGTAGGGACATAATAATCTAAGTTTTATAAATTGGTGGTTAATTTTGAAGGATAAATTTGAGGCCACTAATTCACCCCCCTCTCAGTTATTACTAACAATTGGTATCAGAGCTTGTGTGCTTAGAAGGAATGTTTCAATACCTAAGTCAAGATCACAAGATGAAGAGATGAGATGTGCCTAAGTTGAACAAAGACAACTTTGCTTCATGAAAAAGTAGGGTAAGACTCCACTTATCAGGTATTGGTAATGATGTTACTCAATTCCTAGATATTGAATATGTGTTTCCCACATGATCATTGATAGTAGATCAATTAAGAGAGAAGCATGAGCACAACTGCATGGTCATAGAGATTTCTTCCTCACTCTCTGGTGCTAAATTTGAAGGTGTCAAAGACTGCAAAAAAACAAAGAAAATGTGAGACAAGCTGAAGCTTGTACACGGAGGTGATACAAATGTTATGAGAGCCAGGGAAGAAAGCCTTAGAGGAAAGTTTGATGATCTCAGAATGAAAGAAGGAGAAAAAATCACACAATACAACACAAGAATCAAAGAAGTAGTCAATGCTATACGAGGAGTTGGAGGTACACTTGAAGAGGAGACAGTGGTAAGTAAAATCTTAAGAACCTTACTGCCTGTATATGCCATTAGAGTTTTTGCTATACAAGAAATGAGAGGAGTAGCAAACAATATAGTTACTCTTGATATTTTAATTGGTAGACTGATTTCATTTGAGATGAATAACTTTGACAATAGTGTCTTACCAAACTTAGAGTCTCCATTTAAGTCTTCTATGAGAATAAGAAAATCAAGTCATAAATACACATCTAGAAGAGATAGTGAAAGTGAAAGTGAAGAAGAATATCTAGATGAAATAGAATAACTTATGGCTAGAAGAATGCAGAGAGGCAAAGGTAAATACAAAGGCAAGTTACCACTTGTATGCTTTAATTGTAAAGAGATTGGACACTTTTCTGCAAGATGTCCTAACAAAAGAAAAGATGATAGAGGTAATGACAAACCTTTTGAGAAGAAATATGACAGAGGTGATAACAAAGATTACAGAAGTTACCGACAATCATAAAGAAGAGATAACTGAGACTACAAGGACAAAGGCAAGAAAGCCAGCTACCTAGCTTCTTGCAAAGATGAAGATACTAACACCGAACCTAATGAAGACATCGAGATGGTGTTTGTGGCTGTGAAAGCTGATTCAAATGAAGATGAAAGGTATGTAGAAATGCACTCATATGTAAGGTTAGAAAGAATGATATCTAGATTATAGATAGTGGCTGTACTCATCACATGACCGGTTACAAAGAAAAGTTTAACACTTTTGAGTATTATAATGGTGGTACAGTAAGAATGGGTAATGATACACCTTATCTAGTTGAAGGTAAAGGAACTATAATGTTGAATAACTTGATTAAATGTGAAAATTCTTATTGGGTAAAAGGATTGATGTCCTAATAGAAGAAAAGATGACAGAGGTAATGACAAACCTTTTGAGAAGAAATATGACAGAGGTGATAACAAAGATTATAGAAGTTACCGACAATCATAAAGAAGAGATAACTGAGACTACAAGGACAAAGGCAAGAAAGCCAACTACCTAGCTTCTTGCAAAGATGAAGATACTGACACCGAACCTGATGAAGACATTGAGATGGTGTTTGTGGTTGTGAAAGATGATTTAGATGAAGATGAAAGGTATGTAGAAAATTCACTCATATGTAAGGTTAGAAAGAATGATATCTAGATTATAGATAGTTGCTGTACTCATCACATGACCGGTGACAAAGAAAAGTTTAACACTTTTGAGTATTATAATGGTGGTACAGTAAGAATGGGTAATGATACACCTTGTCCAGTTGAAGGTAAAGGAACTATAATGTTGAATAACCTGATTAAATGTGAAAATTCTTATTGGGTAAAAGGATTGAATTATAATATTTTGAGTGTTTCTCAGATGCATAATTTAGGTGACAGAGTAACATTTGAGAATAAGAAGGAAGAGATCTTCAATGAATCAAGAAGATTGATTGGTTTCGATGAACAGACTAAACGTAACTTATTCTATCTGAATGATACTAGCACCACTTGTTAAATGACTAGAAATGAAGATATATGGTTGTGGCACAAAAGATTGTGTCATGTGAATTTTGACAACATGATGAAAATAAGCAGAAGGAGAAATGTAAGAGGCTCTCCGACAATGTCAAAGCCCAACAACATCATGTGCTAGAATTGTCAAAAAGGTAAGATGACAAAGTCTAGTTTCAAAAGTAAAACCCATACATCCAATGATATTCTAGAATTATTCCATACTGATCTATGTGGACGAATGAGGAAAAAGAGTTATTATGGAGATGGATATTTTATTCTCTTTGTTGATGATTATTCTAGAATGATGACAATTATGTTTCTAAAAGATAAATCTAAAGCATTCAAGATGTTTAAATGGTATAAGGCTTTGGTAGAGAAACAAAGTGGTAAGGATTTGAAATGCTTAAGATCAGATAGAGGAGGAGAGTTTATATCAGATGAATTCACTAATTTCTGCAATGAGCATGGTATAAAAAGATAGGTTTCTGCACCAAGAACACCACAACAAAATGGGATTGCTGAGAGAAGGAATAGATCCATAGTTGATTGTGCAAGAACACTGATGATAGAGAAAGGCATCACCCAAATCTTATAAAGGGAAGCTGTTAATATTGTTTTCTACACATTAAAAATAGTGCAATTGAAGAAGGACACAAAGAAGACACCCTATGAGCTATGGTATGGTAAAACACCCAATGTAAGTTACTTCAAAATCTTTGGTGGTCAATGTTATATCTTAAAGGATGATAGAAATGGAAAGATTGATGCCAAGAGTGATGAAGGTATTGTTAGGAATAAGGTGTCCCAACCTTGTATATTTCCTTACATTTGATATTATTTGTTTTGCAATTAATTGTTTGCAAATAATATATTTAAGATTGATATCCGTTCTGTCATTTAGTTGAGTGGACATGTGTTTTCACTCCACTTGGAAGATGACAAGGATGATAAAACTTGGTCTAGGTGGATCTAGGCATCCCTTTCTATGGTAGAAGTTATTTTCCAAATGTTGGCACTTTGGACAATGTGTAAGGTAATCATGATTGAAACGGTTATGACAGATTCCTATGATGGTCATTAATATTTGTAAGAGCTAATTGTGAAAGATTTGATGAAGGGTGAAGACATGCAAGACATGTGGCAGTTGATCATGTTGAGTACTGTACACTCTTCTACAACTGTGGGGTTCCTATTTTCTTGAAGAATGGTAAAACCCTAATACAACCACCTTTGGAAGTTGCCCTAAAAAGGGAAGCGCATGATATAAGAATTTTTTAGGGTTGCGAATCGGTAGAGAAGTTAGTGTATTGTTGGTATGTTTTTATGCTGCCGGATTTGTCTTCAAGTGTTGATTATCTCCTAAAAGAACTTGCATTGCAAGTGTATTGTAAACAACAACAGTTTTGATTAATACATTGTGCAGGTTTTGGAGTGCTGGGGTTTTTTACTAAAAGGTTTTGCCCAGGGTAAATCATTGTGTCATTCTCTTATTTTTATATGTATGCATGTTATTGTATTATCATTCTATAATTGATAAGGGTTAAATCTGAATTTGCATGATCCTCTTTTGAGGAGTTTAGCGCAGGGAACTATTTTTCGCACACTTAGTTTCCTTTCACTTGGTATCAGAGCCTAGCCATTTTTGGTTCTATTTGTTAGGGTACGGGTTTTTTGAGCTAATCTCTAGTTTAGTGGGAGTATTGTTGCAGAGTATTCATAACCTTATTGTAGGAAGAGATGGCAGGTTCTTCATACAATAGAATGGAGGTGGAAAAGTTCAGTGGCACAAACTTTGAGTTGTGGAAACTCAAGATGGAAGACATGCTCATAGACCACGATGTATGGGAGGCGGTTGAAAATGATATCAAACCAGTAAAAATACCTCAAGAAGATTGGGATATCAAGGATAAAAAAGCTAAGGGTCTCATTAGACTCTGTCTAGCAGATTCTATTTTCCTGGATTTTCTCGAGGAGAAGACCGTAAACAAATTGTGGACACGGCTTGGGTCTGTGTATCAGGCCAAGTCCTTGGTGAAAAGATTGTTCTTGAGAAATAAGTTGTATTCTCTAAGAATGGAGGAAGGAGTATCTATTGTAGATCACCTAAATGCATTTAACATGCTGATTGCATAGTTGGCATCAACCGGTGTCAAGTTGGAGGAGGACGATCGATGTATGAACCTGCTATGTTCCTTGCCAAATTTATGGGACCATCTTGTGACGGCCCTTGGGAGTACTATTGTCACTTTCAAAATGGATGATGTGGTGTCTTCACTGTTGTTTGAGGAGATGCGAAGAAAGACCTCTGATTCAACCAAGGAAGCCCTTACTGTTCGCGGTAGATCCAAAGACAGAGGAAAGAAAAATGACAAGAAGTTTGAAAAGGGTAGATCCAAATCCCATGGGAAATCTAAGACTCCTAGAAAGTCTAAGGTAACATGTTGGAACTGTGGTAAGACTGGGCACTTCTGAGAGGACTGCAAAGAGCCAAAGAAGAAGAAGAAAAGCCCAGATTTAGATTTTGAAAAATCTCAAGAAGATGGTGATGCTTTTTTTGCAGCCTTGGTCACTCATGCATCTGATGATGTGTGGCTGATTGAATCAAGTGATTCTTTTCACATGACCTCTCATCAAATCTAATTCTCAAAGTACAAGGAGTTCGATGGTGGAAAGGTGTACTTGGGTAATAATTCTCACCTAGAGATAGTTGGACAAGGAAGAGTCACTATCAGATTCCCTGATGGACAAGTAAAGGGGATCAACAGGGTAATGCACATCCCAGGTTTGGAACAAAACCTATTATCTATAAGTATACTGAATGATGCGGGTGTGCAAGTTGTTTTTTTGAAAGAAGGATGTAAGATGTTTAGAGGATCTATGGTGCTGATGAAAGGTACTAGGAGAGGTACCCTATTTTAGTTGGATGCTTGTGCTTCATAGTGCAATAGCTCTTCTATCTCAAGGAAGAGAGCAACAGTCACTTCATCTCCACCATCTAAAACAACAGTGAAGAAGTCTGTGGTAATGGGTTCTGATGGTAGTGTAGCAAGTGTACCTAAGGGTGCTAACACTTTGGAAGGAAAACTTCCTGCAGAAAAGACAATGTTGTGGCATATGAGATTTGGCCACATTGGTGAGAAGGGTCTAAGAACCCTAAAAAATAAAAACCTCATTGAGGGGATACATGGTTGTAATCTCAAGTTTGACTTCTGCAAACACTATGTTTATGGTAAGAAAAATCATGTTCAGTTTTACTCTAGTTCTCACAAGTCTTCTAGTATTTTGGATCTTATCCATTCAGATGTGTTTGGTCCTGTTAAAGTTCCTTCACTCTCCAAATCTATATATTTTGTATCTTTTATAGATGATTACAGTAGAAGGACATGCATTTATTTCCTTAAAATTAAGACACATGTTTTCAGTCGGTTCAAGGAATTTAAAGCTCTCGTAGAGAATCAGACTGGTAAAAGAATTAAGTGTGTGAGAATTGACAATGGTGGTGAGTTTTGTTTGGCAGAGTTTGAATAGTTATGTAAAGAATGAGGGATCGAGAGGCATAAGACAACTCCTTATACCCCATAGAAAAATGGATTTGCAGAAAGAATGAACAGGACACTGATGGAGAAGGCTAGGAGTATGCTTAGTGGAGCTGGCCTCGAACAAAGGTTTTGGGATGAAGCTATGGCCACTACTTGCTATCTGGTTAATAGATCTCCTACATCATCTCTTGTTGGTAAGACACCCATGGAGGTGTGGTCTGGTAAGAATCCTTCAGTTAGACATCTTCATGTTTTTGGTTGTGAAGCTTATGCACATGTGCCTAAGGAGAGAAGATCTAAGTTGGAAAATACGGCTGTAAAATGTATCTTCATCGGCTACAATGTTGGTGTGAAAGGATACAAGATTTGAAATCCTATGATTGGTAAGGTGTTGTATAGAAGAAATGTTATTTTTAGAGAGCTAACACCTTCTCCTATTTTTCTATAACCAGATGAAAAAGAAATGAAAGAAGATGTTGTTCAGTTTCCTCCTACCCCTGAGAAGACTGAATAGAGAGACCGTGATGGATCTTATGATGAGGAGAGCTCTAGCAGCTCTAAAAATTTAGAAGAAGAGGTAGAACAACCTCAAACTCAGCCCTTGAGGAGATCCACGAGAGAAAGAAAGCAACTAGAGAGTTTTGGATTTTTTATATTATATTCCAATTGTGCTTATGCCTTGATTACAAACACTGATGAGCCTAGATCTATGAAATAGGTTTTGGGTATGGAAGATGCAGGTTCCTGGATTGAGGCCATGGATGATGAGATGGTTTCATTGGAGAAGAAAAAAACTTGGGACCTAGTACCTTTTCCTAAAGGATGGAAACCCGTTGGAAGCAAATGGGTGTTTAAGAAGAAATTCTATGTAGATGGCAGTGTTGAGAGGTACAAGGCCAGATTGGTTGCAAAGGGGAATTCACAGGTGGAGGGAATTGATTATGGTGAAATATTCTCTCCTATTGCAAAGCTTACATCCATTAGATTTTTGTTATCTCTAGCAGCATCATATGATTTAGAGATAGAATAGATGGATGTGAAGACAACTTTCCTTCATGGTGATTTGGAGGAAGAGATATATATTTCATAACCTGAGCACTATATTCAAAAAGGTAAAGAGTCTTTGGTTTGCAGATTAAAGAAGTCTCTTTATGGTTTGAAATAATCTCCTAGGATGTGGTACCTTAAATTTGATTCCTTTGTGTTGTCGACTAGTTTTCTGAGATTGAAATCAGACCATTGTGTTTATTTCAAAGTTGACAATGATTGCCTTCTTATTATTGCATTATATGTTGATGATATGTTGTTGATTGGGAAGGGTATGTGTATGATTTCTGATTTAAAGTCTCAGTTGTCAGCACAATTTGAGATGAAAGATATAGGGGCAACCAAGTATATTTTGGGTATGAAAATAAGCAGAGATAGATCTAACATAAAACTTTGGTTGAGTCAGAGTAAGTATGTGAAGTCTATGTTGGACAGGTTTAGCATGGCAGATTGCAGACCATTGTGTGTTCCTATTTCTATAGGAACAAACTTATTTGTGGATGATTGTCCAAAATCTCCTAGTGAGGTGGAGGAAATGAGAAAAGTACCTTATGTGAGTGCAGTTGGAAGCCTTATGTATGCTATGGTCTGTACTAGACCAGACATTGCCCAAGCAGTGGGAGTTCTGAGTCAGTTTATGGCTAAACCTTGACGGGTACGTTGGGATGAAATTAAGAGAGTGTTTAGATATTTGAAGGGTACATCAGAGTATTTCATATTATATCATGGAAACTCTTCTGGAGCTCTGCATTGAGTTTGTATTCATGGGTATGTGGATTCAGATTGGAAAGGTGACATTGACAGTAGGAGATCCACTAGTACCTATGTGTTCACTATGTTTGGTGGTGCCATCAGTTGGATGAGTAAGTGACAACCTGTGGTTGCTTTGTCTACGACAGAATTAGAGTACATGGTAGCTACTCATGCTTGTAAGGAAGCCATTTGGCTTAGGAGACTGTGTTTAGATGTTGGTGTTGATGCAGGAAAGATTACAATTTTTTGCGACAGTCAAAGTGATATTTGCCTTGCAAAGAATCCAACTTCCCATGCCAGAACAAAGCACATTGATGTGCGGTTTCACTTTATGAGAGATATGGTAGAGGATGGAAAGATAATTTTGGAGAAGGTAGACACAGTAAACAATGTTGTAGATCCATTAACAAAACCTTTGGGCAAAGAGAAGTTCAGATGGTGTTCGGAGTCTATGGGCCTCTCGGCCTATAGCAATTAAATCTAGTTATTTCCTTTGGCTCTTACAAGGTGTTTAACAAGTGGGAGAATGTTAGGAATAAGGTGTCTCAACCTTGTATAGTTCCTTACATTTGATATTATTTGTTTTTCAATTACTTGTTTGCAAATAATGTATTTAAGTTTGATATCCATTCTGTCATTTAGTTGAGTGGACATGTTGTGTTTTCACTCCACTTGGAATATGACAAGGATGATCAAACTTGGTCTAGGTGGATCTAGGAATCCCTTTCTGTGGTAGAGGTTATTTTCCAAATGTCAGTACTTTGGACAATGTGTAAGGTAATCATGACTGAAATGGTTATGACGGATTCCTATGACGGTCATTAATATTTGTTAGAGCTAATTGTGAAAGATTCAATGATGGGTGAAGACATGCAAGACATGTGGCAGGTGATCATGTTGAGTGCTGTACACTCTTCTACAACTGTGGGGTTCCTATTTTCTTGAAGAATGGTAAAACCCTAATAGGGCCGCCTTTGGAAGTTGCCCTAAAAAGGGAAGCACATGATATAATCATTTTTAGGGTTGCGAATCGGTAGAGAAGTTAGTGTATTGTTGGTATGTTGTTATGCTACCGAATTTGTCTTCAAGTGTCGATTATCTCCTGAAAGAACTTGCATTGCAAGTGTATTGTAAACAGCAATAGTTTTGATTAATACATTGTGCAGGTTTTGGAGTGCTGGGGTTTTTTACCGAAAGGTTTTCCCTTGGGTAAATCATTGTGTCATTCTCTTCTTTTTCTATGTATGCATGTTATTATATTATCATTCTGTAATTGATAAGGGTTAAATTTGAATTTGCACGATCCTCTTTTGAGGATTTTAGCATAGGGAACTATTTTCCACACACTTAGTTTCCTTTCAGGTATCTTTCTAAGGTATTCCACCAAGAGCAAAGCTTATAAATGTTTTATCAAGGCTTCTAAAAAAATTATTGAAAGTGCAAATGTAAAGATTGATGAATTTGTAGAAAAGAATGAGCTAGAAAGCACAAAAGAACCAAAGGACTACAACAAGTTTGTATACTATGAAGAACCTAACACTCTACCCGAGCAACAGTTCTTAATTCCAGAACAATAGAATGTTGCAACTGATGGTCAGGCTAAAAATACCAACGGTCAAGATAATAATCAAAATAATGTACAGAGTGATGAAGAACAAAATGAAGAACAAAATGATGATCAAGCTAATACACAAATATTTGTACCTATACTTGCAAGATATGTAAGAAGGAACCATATAGAGATCCAGATCATAGGAGATAAGAAAGCTGGTACAAGAACAAGAAGTAAGTCTCTAAACTCAAGTTGTTTAATTTGTGCATTTGAACCAAAATCTGTCAATGCTGCACTTGATAATGAAGAATGTATAAATTATATGATTGATGAGATTGAGAAGATTGAGAAAAACAAGACATAGTCACTTGTGCCAAGACCAGATGACAAGAATGTCATCGATATTAAATGGATATTCAGGAACAAGCTGAATGAGAATGGAGAAGTCACAAGAAACAAAGCAAGACTAGTATGCAAGGGGTATGCACAAGAGGAAGGTATAGACTATGGAGTGACCTTTGCACCCATTTCTATGCTAGAAGGTATAAGAATACTACTTGCTTATGCTACATTCAAAGGATTCAAGGTATACTAGATGGACGTCAAGTCAGCATTCCTAAATGGAATACTTGAAGAAGGGGTATACATTGAGCTACCATAAGGGTTTGTAGATCCAGACAAGAGAAACATGGTATGTAGACTTCACAAATCCTTGTATGGATTAAAAAAAGCTCCTAGAGACTGGTATAAATGACTTCATTCCTATCTAATAAGTATTGGATTTGTTAGGACTAGTGAAAATAGTAATCTTTATTTGAAGGAAGATATTGATGCTAACACTTTGATTGCTGAAATGTTTGTTGATGACATCATATTTGGAGGCAATGATATGCTATGCAAATCATTTGCTAATGAGATGATCAAAGAATTTGAGATGTCTATGTTTGGAAATATCAAGTTCTTTCTTGGTCTACATATTATGCAACAATGTGAAGGCATTTTCATTACACAGTCCAAATACATTAAAGAGGTCCTGAAAATATTCAAGATGGAAGATTCCAAACTAGTTGGAACACCGATGGCTACTGGGTGTAAGTTGACAAAGGAGGACAAGACATCAGAGGTAAATCAGACTTTGTACAGATCAATGATAGGTAAACTCATGTATGTTGTACACCCTAGACCGGATATTGCACATGCAGTAGGAATTGTTACTAGATTTTCTGCTAACCCCAGGGAATCACATATGACTACTATGAACATAATTCTAAGATATCTGAAGAATACTGAGGAATATGGCTTATGGTATAGAAGAGAAGGCAAATTTGAACTTAAGGTGTTTACCAACATTGATTGGGCTAGAAATATTGATGACCGGAAGAGCACAACTAGAGAAGAATTATTTATGGGTGACAAAATTGTCACATGGATAAGCAAGAAGAAAGGATGCATCTCTTAGTCTATTGCAGAACAAGAGTATGTTGCTTCTGCTGCAAATTGCTCAAATATTGTATGGATCAAACAGTTACTAGAAGGTATGCATATGAAGATCATAGAACTAGTGAGTATCTATTGTGATAATACCAACGCAATAAACATTTACAAGAATCTAGTCATGCATGCTATGACTAAATACATTTCCATCAAGTATCATTATTTGAGAGAACAAGTTGAAGAAAAAGAGGTGATACTTGAGTATGTGCAATCAAAAGAATAATTAGCTGATATCTTCACCAAGCCACTACCCAAGGATATATTTGAGTACTTGAGGAAAAGACTAGGGGTCAAACCCTTGTCTATTAGTTAGTAAAATGACTATAGAAGGCTGCATTAACCTATATATTATCAGAATATCATTGATGTTGATGCAAGCAAAAAGATGAACTTCAAAGCTAAATCTATATACAAACAGGTATATATCATCACCGAACACCATAGCATATTGATGTATTGTTGATGGATAAGGGAAATTCAAGGAATATATTATGGATGGAGAGAAAAGATTATTTGACATGATTGTTAGATATCTATAAGATACTTGTTTGGTATTTCTGTCAAAGGGAGAGAGATTATCCATATTATCACATTCTTTAGAATAGGGAGAAAGATTATCCATTATCACATTACTCCAACAGGGAAAGATTATATCCTTAGGGAGATAAATTGTATGGAAAGATTATACAAAGGGAAAGTTGCTGACAAGAGAAAAAGACATCAAACAAAAAAGAATAGTCAAGGGAGAGAAATTGACACAAGGAAAGAACACAACACATCAGAAGATAAAGAGCTGCAAGAATCAAATTTAAGCTATAATAGAGCTTATCGGTGGTCAGAAATTTTTATCAGTTATCAGAACAAATTGATTGGTAGTTTGATGAATATCAACTGTTGTATTTCATATTATATTAGAAATAGTATAGTGTGATAATAGAGTATGTTGCTATCAATGCCAAAGGGAGAGATTGATGACATGTAACTGATGGAATGTTTGACAATGTTAAGTTGAAGATAATGCAAGTCATTAAATCAGTTAATTGATTGTATTATCATTGATGTCAACTTGATATCATCTATACGATCATGTACATAATGGAAAAGACTTCATAGAACCAAAGGAACCAAGGTTATGCTTTCAGCAATACATAAAATTCATGTATTCACTAAGTGACAAAGAACACCGATGAAGTGCACACTGATGGATAGAGAAAAGATGAAGAGTCACAGTGATACCTGACAAGTAGAGTTATAGTGTTGCCCAACGAAGCAAAACCACAGAGTACCCAACGAGCAAAGTTAGAAGGTTGCCCGACGAGCAAAGTCAAGGTTTCCCGATGAGTAAATTTCCAATGATGCCTGACAGATGGAGATCACGAAGCTAACTAGAGTCTCACCGATGGAACTGTCAGTTGTCACCGATGACTAACTACAGTGGTGATTGACATAATAGAGATTTTAGAAAACAACAAAATATCTAGCTGGTAGAGCTAAATAAGGACTTAACTGGTTGTCTAGTTTGTTTTATTCAACCAGAGATAAGTGATTGATTTAAAGATGATTTGTATAGTTGGCAAGAAGATATCTATGAGAAAAATCAGGAATTATACTTTAAATCTAATTGGATGGATTGTTTATCACACCAACAATCAAGAATCAAGAAATTGAATATTATGTCTATATAAGAGACAAGCTTAATTCATTTTCGTATGCATGAAAAGGGGATTGAGGGGAGTGAATAGAAAGAGGATGCTGAAGAGAAATTGATGAAGAAAAACTTCATACAGTACTGATCAAACAAGCTGAAGGAGAGCTAAGTAATTTTGCAGACACCGACAAATAGTGAGCACAACATCACTGAGAAAAAAGTGTGGAGCACAAGGATTGAATTGATACATTGGTCAAAGATGTAATGTACTTAACTAGATCTGAAAATCTGCAATTCAAGTTTCAATATGAACAGGTCATAGTGTTTCAGTTTAACCATTGAAGCATCAAGTCTCTTAACCAAGCAGGACTTAACAATCTTCTATATATTGAGGTACATCTCAAGGAGTGCCAAAAAGGTTGATTCATGAAAGTAGCATTGGACTTGCCCGAAACCTATTGACAGTCTAAGAAGGAGGCTGATTCAAGGATGGTAGCAATATATGCCTGATACTAAGTGATAACCTCTATGTATAAAATCCTCTAACAAGGTCGCACTTAACAGTGTGTTTGTAACCTTTAACAGGGTTGGCTCCTAATAGGGCTCACTTTAGAAGAGTGAAAATTTGGGGTATCGGTCCCAATGGTTTTTCCCTTAACAGGTTTTCCATGTGAAAATCCATGTGTTATGTGTTTATGGTTTATTACTTTACTATTTTACATTTCACATATGCATTTATGGATTGATCAGTATACTCTACTCATTTACTGAGTTTCGGTAAATAGTTATACTGCTTATCGGTAATCAAGAAAGAATCAAGATTGACAAGGAAAACCGATAGATAGTTAATCATTATAAGTATTTCATGGCATGCATCTTGTAGGGACATAATAATCTGAGTTTTATAGATTGGTGGTTAAGTTTGAAGGATAAATTTGAGGTCACTGATTCACCCCCCCTCTTAGTTATTACTAACACAAGGATCCAGTTATAATCACAACAGAGATCTGAATTAGCAAAGATAGTTGCTTACACATACAGGTAAATTCATTGTTACTTTCTAACAATTGTAGCAATGATCTAAAATATTGTAACATAGTAGACTTAATAGTATTTTTGTAAATCCTCTCACAAGGTAGCATTTCTATGTTGAAGTGTTGAAGACCTCTAACAAGGCCACTCCTCACAGGGTGATTAAATCCTTTAACAAGGTCACACCTAATAGTGTGTTATTGTAACCTTTAACAGGGTTGGCTCCTAACAGGGCTCACTTCAGAGGAGTGAAAAAGAATAACTAGTTACATTGGTGGATTTTCCCATACTGAGTTTCCACATTAAATCTTGGTGTCATCTGTGTATATGTTATTTGTTTCATTCTTTATGTTTTTGCACTTAAATCTCTAAAGTAAAATTACATTGGATATTATAAATATTACTTCGACACCTGAGTTACAGAATAATATCTTAATTAACTGAGAAACATTGCTAAAGTATTTAAGACATCTACGGGACAAGGATTTGTTTTGGAGTAACTGATTCAGCCCTCCCCTCTCAGTTACTTATCTCATTTCCAATAATTGGTATCAGAGCTGAAAGTTCTTTCAGAGAAGGTTTCAAAGCCTAAGCTAAAGATCAGAGATGTCTTATAGAAGGGAGATCCCTAAGCTAAACAAAGACAATTTCCTAGCATGGAAGGAGCTTATGAAGCTACATCTATCTACTATTAGTGATTCTAGTTTGTAATTTTTGGAGAGCAAATATGTGGAACCAACAGGGACTATGACTATAGAACAAATGATGGAATAGAAGCATCAAAACATAATGATGATTGACATAGCTTCTTCACTCAGCTACTCAGAATTTGATGAAGTCAAGGACTGCCCTACAACTTATGATATGTGGAAGAAATTACAAGACATTCATGGAGGAGATGCAAATGTAAGAAGAGCCAAAGTAGAAAGTCTAAGAGGACAATTTGACCAGATGAAAATGAAAGAAGGAGAAGACATTACAGGATACAGTGACACAATCAAGAAGATTGTGAGTGCCATCAGAGTTGCAGGAGGAATAATTGATGATACAACAGTGGTCAGAAAGGTAATAAGAACTTTACTTCCTATCTATGCTATTAGAGTTTCAGCTATTCAAGAGATGAGGTGCAATAAAGATATAACTTTGGATACATTAGTGGGAAGGCTTACAACTTTTGAGATGGACAACTTTGAGAATTACTCTCCTAGCTCTAGCAATCTTGAGTCTACATTCAAAGTGAAAATGAACCTTGGTAAGAAGGATAGATACTCAAAAGGGAAGCAGACTGAATTGTGACAGTGCTGATGAATCTGATGATGAAGATCTTGACATCATTGAAGCATTACTTGCAAGAAGAGCTACAAAAGGAAAATATAGAGGAAAGATACCATTGATTTGTTTCTCATGCAATGAGGTTGGTCACATTGCTGCAAAGTGTCCGAACAAAGAAGACAAAGATGAGAAAAAGTTAAACAAATTCAAGGGAAAGAAAGATTTTAAGAACTAAAAAACCTACAAGGATAAAGGTAAGAATTATTTTCATATTACTAAGGATTCTGAAAGTGATGATGAAGAAGAAATGGTTTATATTGCTGTTAAGGATGAGTCAGACAAAGAAGATGAGAAGACACACTTTTCTCACACATCAATAAAAATGACACATGGATAATTGATAGTGGTTGTTCTCATCACATGACTGGTGATAAGACAAATTTTGAACATCTTGAACACTATGATGGTGGGAGTGTCACTTTTGGGAATAATGAACGTCGCCCTGTAAGAGGAAAAGGTTGCATTATTTTGATAGAAGGAATCAAATGTGATAATGCCTATTGGTTTGAAGGATTGAGGAGAGATCTACTTAGTGTAGCACAATTGAACAACATTGGCTTCAAGGTGGAATTCATGAATGGTAAGGCAAAGCTCCTGGATGGTAAAGGGAACCTAGTTGGAACTAGCAGACAAACAAAAGGTAATCTATTCTATCTTGACCTCACTGAAGGTTCATGATTTATTGCACAAGTAGAAGAAAGATGGTTATGGCATAAAAGATTGTGTCATGTAAACTTTGATAATATGGTAAACATAAGCAAGAAAAAGAGAGTCAAAGGTATTCCTATTTTGAAGAAACCCAAGTTAGCAATATGAAAACAATGTCAAATTGGAAAGATGAGAAAGAATAGTTTCAAAAGTAAGAATTACAATATTGATGAAGTCTTGGAATTGGTACATACTGATCTATGTGGACCAATTGGAACAACAAGCTATATTGGAGAGAAGTATTTTATTTTATTTGTTGATGATCATTCTAGAATGATGACTGTCATGTTTCTCAAAGAAAAATTAGAAGCTTTTCAAAAATTCAAGTGGTATCTTGCAAGAGTAGAAAAGGAAACAGGAAAGAAACCAAAATGCCTAAGATGTGATAGAGGAGAAGAATTCATTTCTAATGAGATCAATGAATTATGTAATGAGAGAGGAGTAAAAAGATAGGTATCTTCCCCTAGTACACCATAAAAAAATGGAAGAGCAGAGAGAAGAAAAAGATCCATCATGGATTGTGCCAGAACTCTAATGATTGAAAAGAATGTTGCTGCCAGATATTGGAAGGAGGCCATCAACACTACAGTGTTCACCCTGAACCGAGTTCAACTAAAGTAAGGTAGTAACAGGACACCTTTTGAATTCTGGTATGGCTATAAACCTAATGTTTATTATTTCAAATTATTTGGAAGTAAATGATACATCCTAAAGGAAGCTAGAAATGGAAAAGTAGATGCAAAAAGTGATGAAGGAATATTCCTAGGTTACTCATGTAAAAGAAAAGCATAAAAAAGTCTAAATCTTACTACTCATAAAGTCATAGAAAGTGTACATGTCAAGATTGATAATTTTGCAGAAAAATATGAAGAGAAGAGTAGTAAAGAGCTTGGAGACTACATGAAATTTGTGTATTATGAACCTGATACTATACCTATGACTCAAGAAATGGTGATGGGACAACAAAAATGTCGACCACTAAATATACTAGCACAAACTATGCAACCCAAGCTGCTAGTAGAAGAGACCAAGTCACAGACAAAGGAAATTGAGTCACAAGCAGAGGGAATTAAGTCAGAGATAGTGGGATCCAAGTCATAGATGGTGGAACCTGAGCATCAGACAGAAGAACAGGAAATAATGTTTGAGAATGACAGACCTAGTGGATCAAGTCTAGAACCTAGAACAAAAGATCTGATACTTTCAAGATATGTTAAAAGGAATCATGCACCTAAGAAGATAATTGGAGATCAGACAGAAGGTGTAATGACAGGGAAGAAACTCAAAGGTACATGCTTACTAAGTGAATTTTAACCTAGAACTATTAAAGATGCATTGAATGATGAAACTTGGATAGAAGCAATGAATGAAGAAATTGAGCAGTTTGAGAAGAACAAGACTTGGACTCTTGTGCCTAGGCCAAAGGACAAGAATGTGATTGGAACCAAGTGGGTTTTTAGAAATAAGATGAATGAAAATGGTAAAGTTTCTAGAAACAAGGCTAGACTAGTTTGTAAAGGTTATGCTCAAGAAGAGGGTATTGAATATGGAGAAAATTTTGCTCATTTTGCAAGAATTGAAGGAGTCTGAACTCTTCTGGCATATGTTGCACATAAAGGATACAAAGTATATCAAATGGATGTGAAATCTGCATTTCTAAATGGAATCCTAGAAGAAGAAGTCTACATTGAATAGCCTGAAGGATTTATTGATCCTAGCAGAAGGAATATGGTTTGCAAGCTACACAAAGAATTGTATGGACTAAAGCAAGCGACTAGAGCCTGGTATGAAAGACTGCATAGCTATCTAATAAGCATTGGATTTTAGAGAACCAATGATAATAGTAGCATGTACATCAAAGAAGGACCACAAAACAAAATACTATTAGCAGAGATATTTGTTGATGACATATTATTCACTGGTTATGATGACTTATGCAAATCATTCTCTGTAGCTATGAGTAAAGAATTTGAGATGTCTATGTTTGGTGAGATCAAATTCTTTGTTGGATTAAAAGTACATAAAATGAAGGATGATATCTACATTACTCAATCAAAATATATCAAGGAGATACTTAAGAAATTTGGTATGGAAGATTCCAAACCTATTGGAATACCCATGTGTACCAAACAATTTTTTTCTAAAGATGATGATTCAAAGGAGGTAGATCAGACCAACTACAGATCCATGATTGGAAAATTGCAATATGTTGTTCAAACTTGACCTGATATTGCATTGTCTGTAGGTATTGTTGCAAGATTTTCAGCTAATCCCAGAGATAATCACCTAATGGAAATCAAAAGAATTTTGAGATATCTGAAGGGTACTGAAGACTATGGTTTATGGTATAAGAAAGGTGGAAAATTTGATTTAAAGGAATTCACTGATGCTGATTGGGTTGGAAGTGTAGATGAAAAGAAAAGCACCAGTGGTGCAGATTTATTTCTTGGAAAGAGGTTAGTGTCATGGACTAGCAAAAAATAGAATTGTATCTCTCAGTCTACAACAGAGGAAGAATATGTTGCTGCAGCAGTGAACTCTTCAAACATCATATGGATCAAGCATTTGTTATCAGGATAGAAGGAAGAAGTAAAAGAGTCAATTATTATCTACTGTGACAAAACATGTGTCATAAACATTTCAAAGAATCTTGTGATGCACACCAAAACCAAGCATATAGCAATAAAGTATCATTTTTTGAGGGAATTAGTACAAAATAAAGAAGTAAGGTTGGAATATGTGAATACTAAAGAACAAGCTGCAGACATATTCACCAAATATTTACCTAAGGATGCATTCTTGTATCTTAGAGGAAATCTAGGGTTACTTCCCCTAACTGAAGCTCACTAAAATATACTTTAGTGATGCATCAACCTGAGCAATAGTGAAGATATATCAGTTGATGCAGGTACATCAAAGTACATTACAAATGAATTTGTACATATAGGTACATTAGAATTACAAAGGGAAATAGTATTGACTATTGATATTTGTGGAGATGGTGTCTTTGGCATTTGTTGTCAAAGAGGGAGAGTTTTCTATAATACAATAAAAGGGAGATTTTGATGTTAGAGGGATTTTTTGGATAAGAATCAGAATGAAGCTAAAGACATTAATAAAATTCTCTGTTGCTCTACAATTATTTGTATTATGACATGTTGTGTTGCCATCAATGCCAAAGAGGGATATTGTTGAAGATAATTATTCAATTATGTATTGTCATTGATGTTACACATGTATTTACACTGATATAGTGATGTTACACAAATGTATACATTAAGACCAAGCACATTTGGTGAATAGAATGAGTTATTTAGTGTTGACCAAGTTCAGTCGGTAATTGAAGGAAGTTCTGTGTTGACCGAGTCACTCAGGAATTTAGGCCTTGGTTGTATTAAGTGGCAGCTGACTAACAGTGATTTATATTCTATAATTAATTGGTAATATGAGGCTGACTGAATTATGATTTATTATTAGAAGTATATTCAAGCCAACTTGACAGAGCTTACCACATAAATGAAAGTTCAAGTTTGCATTGAATGTGTGGAAGGTGATAGCAAGAAGAGAAAGAAGAAGTGTGGAATTCTATGATATGAAGAGTGAAGGAAAAATCATATAGGATTTTGATTGAGTGTTGATCACACGGAGCTGAAATAGAACATCTGATCATCAAGGATCCAGTTATAATCACAATAGAGATCTAAATCAGCAAAGACAGTTGCTTACACATACAGGTTAATTCATTGTTACTTTCTAACAATTGTAGTAGTGATCTAAAATCTCTTAACAGAGTAGACTTAACAGTCTTTTTGTAAATCCTCTCACAAGGTAGCATTTGTATGTTGAAGTGTTGAAGACCTCTAAAAAGGCCACTCCTCATAGGGTGATTAAATCCTTTAACAAGGTCACACCTAACAGTGTGTTATTGTAACCTTTAACAGGGTTGGCTCCTAACAGGGCTCACTTTAGAAGAGTGAAAAATAGTAACTAGTTACATTGGTGGTTTTTCCCATACTGGGTTTCCACGTTAAATCTTGGTGTCATTTGTGTATATGTTATTTGTTTCATTCTTTATGTTTCTGCACTTAAATATCTAAAGTAAAATTACATTGGATATTATAAATATTAATTTGACACCCGAGTTATAGAAGAATATTTTAATTAACTGAGTAACAGTGCTAAAGTATTTAAGACATCTAAGGGACAAAGGATTTGCTTTGCAGTAACTGATTCACCCCTCCCCTCTTAGTTACTTATCTCATTTACAATAGTAACATGTTAGACTTGTTAAGTCTACTCGGTTAAGAGATTTTAGCAACACAATGAATGTGAGCACTCGGTTAAGATATTTACAATAAGACTGTTAAGTCCACATTTTTGAAGGATTTTTTCTGTTTTCTACAATTTTTAGAGAGTAGACAAAAATATTTATGACCTGATATTTTGCAATCTTGAATTGCTGATTACAGATCCATTAAGTTCACAAAATATATGTATCACTTATTGTGATTGATAATACCTCTATTCTTCTTGGTAACCTTGAATCTAGTTCTTCATAACTGAATTCTACTTTATGTGTTCTTCTGCATGAAAACCTTTGTCTGATCCATAGATTTCCTTGTGCATCTACAATCATCATGTTCTTGATTGATTACACATCTATATATATAATGTATTGACCTAATTAGGTTTCACACTTTTCTTGAATAACTCTATGATCAAAGGTTTACAACTTGACCTTGATCTCTTAGTTTGTATGAATACAATAGGTTAAACTGATTAAATCCATCAATTACGATTTTATTGATCCTCAAGAAATGGTTGTCCAGCTAAGCAAAAAGATAATTTAAAGACTAAAGTGCTTTAGCTGACGTGTAGTTCAGATCCTCTTTTCTCGATGTTAAAAATATCTCTCAGTTAGAATGGTGCTCGGTGATGTATTTTCTTGGTTATGTCTCTGTAGACTAGTGCTCGATTGTGTCTCTATTCGATTATGTCTCTACTCGATTGACATACTTTCTTGGTCTACTAAACAATTCGATGACCAGTGTGTTCAGTGAATACTGTGCTCAGTGATCACCGTTGCTTGGTGAATGTTGACACTCGGTGAATGCTTGATGAACCAAAATTGCCTGCTTGAATACTAATGACAACATCTGATCCTTTAAGGATTATCAATCTCCCCCTTTGGCATTAGTATCAAAAACTCATATGTACAGTATATAAACCAAGTATGTTATAGTTATACAATGACTCCCCCTATGTTCATGCTCTCCCCCTATGTGTATGCCTCTATATGTAGATGTTTTCCTTGGTATATTTTCCCCCTTTGTGGATACAATGTATGTACACATGTTTTGCCCCTTTTTTGAAAAAAATGAAAAAGATGTTATAACTTACAACTTATAAAAAATGTGCTTATGAGATTGCTTGATGTCTGCCATCAGCTTTTCCCATTTCTCCTTCAAGTGTTCTAGGGGCATATGCTCCAATGTGATTTGAGAGTGCATGTCATAGATTCTTTCAGCTACTGACATCTCTGGGGTGGCAATTAGAGTATTTTCCATAGTCATATGTGTCATCAGCAATGTGAGATTCGGTAGTAACAAACTTTGCAACTCGGTTACTTCATCTCTAATTTTGCTTTCTTCCTTTTGTATCTCTAGTCTTAACCATTTGGGTTCAACTAGATTTTCATAATGCTATTGGAATGCATTCGGCTCGGTTGAAATACTTTGGGCACTAGCTTTCAGATCTTCATTCAACTTATCTATTTATGCATCATTCTCGGTGGTAAAGTTCTCAATAGTACATAAATTTTGAACTATAGTAACTAACTCTAAAATAACATGTTCTAATTGAGTTACCAGTTTAGAAATTTTTACCTTGTTCACTACCACTGCTTGGCTGATTTTCTCTGTGAGTTTTTAGTGATACTTTTCTTCTACTATTTTCTCAATGATTTTCTCAGCATCTACATTCTGATTGGTGATTTCCTTGGTCAAAACTGCCAGTTGATCAATGATGGGTGCATCTTGATCAATCTATGTATCAGGAACTACCTGTAGTAGTATTTACTTTGTTGTTTCTAGGACTTGTGTATTTCTGTGTTCCAGTTTGAGTTTGTCCTGTTGAGATATCCTTTTGAATAGCTCCCCATACCTTGTTAATGACTTGTAATCGAGTGTACTCGGATCACAGTCGGGTATTTCTATTAGCTCAAGTGTTACTGGGGATTTATTCTACTTGTTCTTCTTCAAAATTTTGTTGATAGTAGGGGAATGTGGTACAATTGAAAGAGCCTTTTATTTCTCAGTTTCTGTCATTGATTGCTTTGGAGGTGCTGTGCCTTGGCCTGGTTTCTCAGTCAGTACTTGTTGGTCAATTATAAACATCTCTACACCAACCTTTTCTTGGTCTGTATCCTTTTCTGCCTTTCCACTATCCTCGGTAGGCGCATCACTCAATTTCTCTCCACTATTATTTTTCATGTCCCCTTCTTCATCACCTTTTTCCTTCAGTGTGTTCTATTCAGGCTTAGGTGTTTTCTCCTTAGCTTCAGGGATTATATTAATATCTTGTATCAATAAAGACATGTTACCTGGTACATTTTCCTATGCAACATTTTTAGTGTCATGTTCCTTTGTTTGCTCAGTTTCAATACTTACATCTTCATCAACCTTGACATTATCATCATAATCAACTTGAGTTATATCTTTTATAGTGATATTTGGTGTTTCTCCTAATGATTGCAATATTTGAGGAATGTTATCCATGGCCTTACTTGCCTCTGTTGTCAAATCAATGGGATTGACATCCTTAGTTTGATTGATGAAAATATGCTCGGGGCTCGATGTGGCCTCCTTTTCCTCAGTGTGAGCAGTTTCAGTTATAGCTAGTATCTACTAGGGTGGATTAAAGATTTGAGTCCAAATCTTATTTCTATCAGTGTCAATATCTTCGAGCTTGTTCTCCCATACCTTGTATGCTTTGGTCTTTGCCAAAAATTTCTTTGCATGCTCCTGCATTGTTGATTCAATTTCTTCAACTATTGAGTCAGGCATGAAATTAACTAAGATTCTTTCTCTCATTTGCTTTTCCATATGCAATGCATATGTCCACCTTGCTGATATCTTATCATTTATCTCTTGTGGAATACAAGTGTTGAATTGTATAGGTGCATATTTGTATGCAATCATCATCTTGAATATGGCCTCTTCTATCTTATTCTGATCCTTTGTAGACATAGTTAGCCATTGTCTAATCTTATGATGTGAGATGATACCGGTATTGATGATTGACTGTACAACTTCATCAATTATCTTTGGTATTTTGGCCTTTTCTATTTGAACTCTTTGTTCTCTTTCATCCTTTTTAGTGTCATCTTTGTCATCCCTGTCCTCTCTTCCTCTTACATATCTTTTGCATTTTCTAGGCTCAGTTGAGGCTTTTCTTTTCATATAAGTTTTCACTATACCTTTCTTCAATGGTGGTGAGTCTACCTTCGCTATGTTTCTCCTAGTTCTAGATGTAGATATTACATTAGTAACCTTTGATTTATTAGCCTTTGGTGGCTTAGCATATGATCTAGTAGACTTAGAGTCACTCATCTCTTTACCTTCAATGACAGGTGAGTGTTCCTCGGTGATATCCTCTATTTTTTCTAACTCTTTGTCAGTTATCGAGAGTTTCTTCTTGAGTGTTTTCACCATTTGAGTTTGTTTCTTTCATATCTTCTTGACTACTAGGTCGGTCTTTATTCTTGACTTCTAGGTCGGTCTTTATTCTTGACTTGGCTTCTTCATATGTGCCAAATCTACTTATAGATTTGTCAACTAGTTCATTTAGTAGGGCTTCAATGGCTTTTTTGGCCTGATCTATGTCAATCTCATATTCAAGTGGTGGTAACCATGTTGTTCTAGGGTTGGAAACTTTGATGAGTGTAGTGTCTATTGGAATTAATGGAAGTAGTAATGAGAGGGGAGGGATGAATCAGTACCTCTAAAACTTTTAACACTTTTCACCATTCATCATTAGTAATCATTCATTACTGTATTACCGACCATTACTGTTGTTCTTTCTTATGCATGTATTGTTCATTCATAAACTTTTAATAGTTTGCAACAATCATAGAAACATTCATGAAAGTAATAAACACATAACACAAGATGTGATATCGCAGAAAACTCCTATTAGGAAGTAAAATTTGCAGTGGGGATGGCACCCACAAAACTTCACTATCTACAGAATGGAAGGGAGCCAGTAAAGGCTTACAATTTGATCACTTCTAATGATCTAACCTATTAGGATTATTAAGGTGGAGACTTGTTAAGATCTACTCTGTTAAGAGATTTAGCAACACTTATTCAAGTGTGCACTCAGTTATGAGATTTACAATAGGACGGTTAGCCCACCTTTCTTGAAATAATTTCTTATGCGTACTACACTTGTTAGAATGAGTACAAATGTTGACCTGACTGTATGCAATCTAAAATTTTTGATTACTGATCCTTTAAAGCTCTCATAATAATAATATCACCTTAAGTGATTGATGAATACCTTTTCTCTGCTCGTTGGTAGCCTATTTTCTTGTTCTTTAAATTGATTTGATTCTATTTTGTCCTTCTACATGAATTCTCTTGTCTGGTCTCTAGATGCTCTCCGTGGCTACAATCTTCATTGAACAACTACTATTTACAATAGATTGAGCATCTATTTATACAAGTATTTGACCTATCTTGGAATCACGCATTACAATGTTAACTCTTAGATCCAAGGTTTACAACTTGACCTTGATCTTTAGTTTGCATGTTTTTAAATCACTAAAACTAATTAAAATGATATTAAATACATTGCTTCCTCTGTACATAATGGATTTAAAAGTAAATCAAGAAGCTATAAATACAAATTTAGTGATTTATTTGATGTGGAAAGTCAAATCCACTTTTTGCACGATGTGACTGACTGTCAGTTCTTGGTTGTCGGGTTGAACTGAAAGTTTGTCGGTGTTCCTTTATTGAACTGTTCATCAGGTTCCCTTTGTCTGTCAGGTTCCTCTCTTTTCTATTTTATTGAGTTTCACTTTTGTTACTCATTGGGTTCCATTTACCTTTTTTTCATTGGATAACACTTAACAGTGTTTGTCAGGTAACCTTGGCGTCGGGTAGTGTTGTGCTCTGTCTGTCAGTGTAGTGTAAACTGATGGTGCAGATCATGTTTTTCATTATGTATACTAATGGAAAAATATAATAACTTCAATCTCCCCCTTTGAAATTAGTATTAAAAACTGATATGTGCATAATACTAAAGTGTTTTAGTATGTACACCATGTCTATATCCTTGTCATCATATGACTCCCCCTAACTATATGCATCGGTATAGTATATGTATATGTACATGTATACTATTCAGTCTCTGTTCTTCACTCTGTATGTACATATTATTTCCCCTTTCTTTTACTATACATATGATTCCCTCCTTTTAACTGAGGTGAGTGAACATATCGATATCCCCCTTTCTTTGATACTTATGACAAAAATGTACAACTTATTATGTGCCAAAATTGTGACAAAAACGTGCAACTTACAATGTGTCAAGTATATGGGAATGGGTCATCTTGATATATTTGAGCATTTTCTCCCATTTTTCTTTTGGCTGTTCTAGTCCCATGTGTTGTAGCTCTAGCCTTGCATGCATATCATAAATTCTCTCTAGGACAGACATTTTAGGGGTGGCAATTAATGTATTTTCCTTTGTCACATGATGTTGTAGGAGTGTAAGTGTTGGTAAGAGCTGATCTTGGAGCTCATTTACCTCATCTCTGTTTTTCATTTCTAAAATTTGTATATCCTATCTTAGTTTCCGAGCCTGTTTAATTTTCTCATTCTGCAATTCAATTGCTTCTTCATTATTGGTGAGAATTTGTACACTTGACTTAAGATCAACATCAATTTGTGCTATCTGGTCTGTATACTCCTAAGTGAGTTGATCTAGTGTACACAAATTCTATATTAAGGTTATAGCTTCTGAGATAATTGGTTCAAGTGTACTTACCAATTTAGATAGCTTTACCTTTTTTAATGCCACTTCCTCACTTATCTTCTCGGCTAGATTGAATTCATACTTTTGTTCAAGTCTCTGTTCCATGACCTTCTCAGCATCTATGTTCTAAGATGTTATTGCATCTATGAGTACCACCAATTGATCCATTATTGGGATGGTCTAATCAATATCTACATCAGGTACAATCTGTTGGAGTATTCCTCTTGCTACTTCCAGTACCTTGGCCTCTTTTGTTTCTCTTTTTAGTTTGTCTTGAATGACCTTTCTTTCATTGAGTCTTGCATATTTGGTCAATGCAGTTGGATCCACTATCCTTGGATCACCAACTGTAATCTCAATGATTTCATCCAAAGTTATTGGATTCTTATGCTTGTTCTTTTTCTTCTTCGAGATTTGTGGGGGCACAGATGTATGAACTATCATTGCTAGTTCATTTGTTCTTTCTAAAGTGCTTGGAGAAGGCTTTGTAGAAGATGCTTCTTGTGTCTTCTACTTGGGGTGCACTTGTCGGTTTGGTGAAGACGTCTCTCCATCAACCTTGGGTGTCTCTGTAGATTGTGCTTCTGATTTCTTCTCCATCTCATCCTTCTTTTCTTCTTCACTTATATCTTTATGCTTTTCCTCCTCTACCTTTTGTGTTTATTCTTCCTTTTGATCAGTAGATTCATCTTTCTGATTATCAGTTGTAGCTTTCTTTGTAGTTGTATCTTTTGTAGTATCTGTGGTTTCTTTTACTTCTCCATCACCCTTGTCCTTGGGTGTGCTTGTGTCCTCTGCAGTAGATCCATCATTGCCCTCTAGTATGTTTATTGCCTTCATTAAGACATGCATATTTCTTTGAGTAGTAGCTTGGGATTTGTCTATAATGGTGTCCTATTCGTCGGTTTGAGATTTTAGCAGTGACATCCTCATATTTTTGTGTCTCCTTTGTAGGTTCTATTTCAGTCACGTCCATGACTAATGTATCTTTCCATGTGTCATCAACAACGTTCATAGATTTATCATATGAAGTCTTTAAATCTTGTTTTTGTTGATCCTTGAGTGTAATGAATATTACATCATCATTTTTCTTTGGATCTTTATCAGAGTCATATTGTGTGATGTCTTGAATTTCAAGATCATCCATTTCCTTGTCTAAATCAATTGGATCCATTTCTTCACTATTGTCCAAGGTAATGTGTTGGGGACTTTCCTTTTCTTTCTCCTCCTCTTTAAAAGGTGTGTTGGTGAGAATTAATTGATTCTCACCACTTGTTGACTCTGCCAGTAGATCCAGGAGTTGTCTCCATTTATCTTCAGTCATTGTATCTATCTCTATAAAATTTCTTTCTAGCACTTTGTATGCTCTTATCTTGGCTACAAATTTTCTTGAGTGCTTCTTGAGTATTTATTTGATTTCTTCAACTTTAGATTTAGGAGGCATTATTTTTACAAGTACCCTCTCCCTTGCTTCTCTCTTTGTTTGCAAAGCATATGACCATTGTTAGTATATCCTTTTACCCAGTTCTTTAGGTATTTGATTTACAAATTCTGTCGGTGCATATTTGTACTTGATCATTGACTTTATAATTGCCTCTTGTATCTTATTCTAGTCCTCTGGCTTTAGTGTATCCCATTGTCTGATTTTCTTATCAGACATGGTGCTAGATGTAGCAATAGACTCAGCAGCTTCATCAATAGTTTGATTCCTGAAATTTTTCTTTACTACATCAGGCTCATCATATTTTGAGTCTTCTAGGTCAACCTTTGTCCTAACCAACCTTTTCCTCTTCTTTGGAGGTGTTGCTTTCACAGTTTGTTGTTTGCTTTGCTTTGTTGGCTGCTTCCTCTTTTAGGTCCTTACTTGACCTTTCTTAAGAGGGGTAGTGTCAGTTTTGGTAGTTTGACTCCTTGTCATCTACTTCTTTGTAAGAGGTGGAGGTGGAGGTGTATCAGATTCAGTCTCCTCAGAATCTGATTTCTATTCTTCTTGTCCCTCACCGATGGTGCCCTATTCATCGGTTTCCTCTGATTGTTCCTGTTCCTACCTGTAAATGATAGATTTTTTTAAAGATTCTTGACCATCTTTTCCTTCTTATTTAGAGTCTTCTTGATTTCTAGGCCTTGTTTTATCTTTTATTTGGCCTCTTCATAGGTTCCAAACCTTGGTTTCTTGCTGTCAAAAGGTTCATTTATTCATGCCTCAATTGCACTTGTAGCTTGATCAATATTTATTTCATAGTCTAATGGTGCAGCTAACCAAGATGTTCTTGGTACAACTAGTTTGATATGGGTGAAATATGTGTCCACCATGAAACATATTTCATCTTTATGTTTTTCTATCATTTGCTTAGGGATTCTAGTAATTTCCATCATCTTTTCCTTGAATTCAAGGAAGTATGCAGACATAACAGATTCAAAATTATCCCCTCGTGACTTAATCAGTTCACTAATTTGTTGTATTACCGATTTGGTAGTGTCCCATACTACTTTTCCTACTGAAGGAAAGTACTCTTGAAAATAGAAGAATATACACATGATTAGTGATCCAAACTTACATGTGTTGGTCTTTGCAAACCTGATTGTGTGCATGTTCTCATCAAGTTGTTTGAGCAGGATCTCACATAGATCGATCTAATTTCCTTTGGTCGCTATCTTGTAAGTTTTGCTTACTAATGTTGCAGATATGTTGTTCAATCGAATTTCTTTAAAAATCTTATAACTAATAACATATGCACCAAACCTTAGTTCCTCATCGGTGATGGTGTTTACTTTCAATCCTTTGTTGTCCCATTCTTCTTTTGTAATTTTTTTGACTTGTGAGCCTTGGGCTTGTTGGTTATTGGATAATTAGTGAAAGCATGAAGAACATCCTTGGTGATTTGTTTAGGTTGATCCAACCATAGTTTCTTTTCATGCATTCTACTAAGAACCAACCTGATCCAATTAGTTTTGAAGTCCCTTGGGAAATGTAGGGAATTGGTTAATCCTTTGACTTCCAAGTGTTTGTGTTCTTCCTTCAGGTTGCCTTCAGCATCATAGAGATTCTTATAAGCTTCATCTATTTCTTGGTCACCAATTTCTATGATCTTGCAGTGGATATAAGACCTAACGTCTTCGATAAGAAAAACCCTAGGTGGAATCTTAGAAAATGCACCAATTTCATCGGGTTGTGATGCAATTTCTGGGCATATTTTGTATTTGGGTTCTATACAAGTGATGTTCTTAATCAACTTAACCACATTCTGTTTATTGTTCTTGATCTTAGTGGTTCTTGAGGTGGTTGCCATTGTTTTTCAAGTTTTAGGGCTTTCTTGAAATTAGGGCTTTCTTGATAAAATAACGACAGAGATCTTTCGGTTCCCTCGGTACTTACTTTGATCCATGATGGTGGCGAAAGATCTGTTTGTTATGCTTGGATCAATTTGAGAACTCTCTGCTTTTTGTTCTTCAAATGCTTTCTCTTCAAATCACGGATGTAAAAAGAAGTTGTCTCATCATCTATTTATAGCCATTTTTGCCCTAGGTCAACATTAAATGCTCAATGACTTGTTGGGACATGAAGACAGAGTTCATTGGGAAGACCTTTAAAAATCATTGTCAATGTTGTTGAGTTGCTCGGGATAGTTTTTAACAATGTTGCTTTTACCGAAGGATATCGGTATTCTATTGTGACAACTTGTAATTTTCTTTTCTTACCGACGGGTGTTGGGTTACATTGGAAAATTAGCCACTTTATATGTTGACCAATTTTTTTTAGTAAGTGTAGAATAGCTTATCTACTTTGTTCATCGATGATTTTTTGTATGTGTATACCGACGAGGTTTCTTTCTCAGAATTGGAACAAGTAACATAGTATGCATCTTTATTATGCATATTTTGACTATCTATTACTTTGTATAATTGAATTGATGCAAAATATGACTTGGTTTGGTGTAGTTCCATACTTACTTATTCAGCTTAAGTGGGGTTGGTGATGTCACCAAATCCATTGGATGGGGTGTCACCATTTGCATTGCTTAGTCCAGCTTCATCTTTGCTTGAAAATTTTCTCCACATTTTTTCTCTAGCCCTCCAGATATCTTCAATGGTGTTTCCATTTGGATATGTGCTTGTCTCTGTCAATTGGTCTTTGCATTCTATCTTGAGGTGACCAACCTTATGACAGTGTAAGCATGCCATTATGGGGTTTGACTAGACTCTAGACCTTTTGGTCCATGCTCTCATGCAGTTTGCAACAATGTGGTCATATCTACCACAAGTTGTATATTTTTTCCAAGTATTGTAGTCCCATACATATTGATTATCGATTCTCTTTGGTTGATAAGGGACTTCTTGACCTTTTGGCTTCCATGCTTGCCTTTTCTTTTTCTAGCATTCTATAGATGTATACCCATTCATCTTGCATGTAGGAAAGTATTTGTCCATGTAGGTTTCCTTGTTTAGCTTTTCTATCTTAGACTTCATAAGCTTTATGCCCTTTCTTGTTACATTTATAACAAAATCCTATGAATATAGATGTAGATTTAGGAATACCTTTCATTTTACCTCAACATACATTTGATGTGTGCCCTTGCTTTCCACAGTTCTTGCATGTCAACTTTCTTGGTCTTGGATTTTCTTGATTTGATGATTCTCCATTTTTAGTAAAGCCTATACCATTATTGTTGTTGACTCTTCATTGACCTTCAAGAAAATCATCCATTCTTTTATTGCTTTCTTCAACTTTTATAATAACTTCATTATGTTGTTGCTGAATTCTAACCTCATGCTTCAGTTTCTCATTCTCTTCTCTTAGTTCACCAATAATCTACATTCTCTTAATGAGCTCTACATTTATTCTATTTTCTTCTTGACTCATAAGAATAATTTGATTTGTGAGATCATGGTGATGCTTAGCATGTCTTTGAATTTCTAATTCCTTTTCTTATAGTTTCTCTATAATATTCCTTTTGTCATCAATAGCAAGTGTTCTTTCTATTTCAGCTTGTCTAGCAGAACTCATCAATCAATCTTTCTTACCATTTGGCTCTCTTGACCGATTTGTAGCATCTTTATTTTCTCTGTCAGATGTTGATTGATCTCCTTTAGATTTATGATGTTCTCTTATGATGCATCTGATGTATTACTTGCATTTGATACTAAAGATTCAAAGAAATTTAGAATCTCTTCTTCTTGATAATCTTTTTCATTGTTCTGGGTAGCCATACCTTTCCTCTCATCCAACAACTCTCTCATCTTGATTCTAGCTTCTTTATACTATTCATAGAACATCTATATCTCAAGCTTTTTATTCTCAATATTCTTAACAAGTTTGTACTTCTCCATTGTATGATCTTTGCTCTTAATCCTTTAAGATTTTTCAAGAAGAGACTTAATCATTAGTAATCATTCATTAGTAATCATTCATAAATGTTTAATAGTTTAATTAATACATGTAATTAATCAATAGTTCTCATTACTGATTGTATTACATTAATCAATAGTTCTCATTCATTATTGATTGTATTACTGACCATTACTGTTGTTCTTCCTTATGCATGTATTTTTCATTCATAAATGTTTAATAGTTTGCAACGATCATAGAAACATTCATGAAAGTAATAAAAACATAACACAAGATATGATATCACAGAAAACTCCTGTTAGGAAGTAAAAACTACGGTGGGGATGGTACCCACAAAAATTCACTATCTGTAGAATGGAAGGGAGCCGGTAAAGGCTTAAAATTTGATCACTTCTGATGATCTACCCTGTTAGGAGTATTAAGGTGGAGACCTATTAAGATCTATTCTATTAAGAGCTTTAGCAACACTGATTCAAGTGTGCACTCAGTTATGAGATTTACAATAGGACGGTTAAGCCCACCTTTCTTGAAAGGATTTCTTATGCATACTATACTTGTTAGAATGAGTACAAATTTTGACCTGACTATATGCAATCTACAATTGCTGATTATAGATCCATAAAGCTCTCATAATAATAATATCACCTTAAGTGACTGATGAATACCTTTTCTCTGCTCATTGGTAGCCTGTGTTCTTGTTCTTTAAACTGATTTGACTTTATTTTGTCCTTCTGCATGAATTCTCTTGTCTGGTCTCTAGATTCTCTCTGTGGCTACAATCTTCATTGAACAACTATTGTTTACAATAGATTGAGCATCTATTTATACAAGTATTTGACCTATCTTTGAATCACACATTACAATGTTAACTCTTAGATCCAAGGTTTACAACTTGACCTTGATCTTTAGTTTGCATATTTTTAAATCACTAAAACTAATTAAAACAATATTAAATAAATTGCTTCCTCAACACATAATGGATTTAAAAGTAAATAAAGAAGCTATAAATAAAACTTCAGTGATTTATCTATCGTGGAAAGTCAGATCCACTTTTTGCAGGATGTAACTGACTGTCGGTTCTTGGTCGTCGAGTTAAACTGAAAGTCTATCAGTGTTCCTTTATTGAATTGTTCATCGGGTTCCCTTTGTCTGTTGAGTTCCTCTCTTTTCTATTATGTCAGGTTGCACTTTTGTTACTTTTCAGGTTCCATTTACCTTTTTGTCATCAGATAACACTTAACAGTATTTGTCGGGTAACCTTAGCGTCGGGTAGTGTTGTGCCATGTCTATCAGTGTTGTGTAAACCAATGGTGCAGATCATGTTTTTCCTTATGTATACTAATGGAAAAATATAATGCCTTCAGTGTCGGTGTCCACTACAAAGAATATCTCATCTTTGTATTTTTCCACTAGTTGAGTAGGGATTCTCATCCTCTTCTCCATCCTATTCTTGAATGTGGAAAAGTAGCCATCCATTAAAGGTGTGAAGTTATCTCCTAGTGACTTAATGAAATCACTAATCTGTAAAGTGATTGGTCGGTTTGTGACCCAAGTGACATTATTGACTGAAGCTAAGAAGTTCTAAAAGTAAAATAATGTGAAAATCAATAGAGAACTGAAATTACATGTATTAGATCTGGTTGATCTAATGGTTCTCATATTTTCTTCCAGTTTCTTTAGTAGCAGCTCAGCGAGCTCTAGTTGCACTCCTTTATTTACAATTTTGTATGATGTGTCAACATCTCCACAAGTAATGCAATTCATTTTTCTTGCTTGAAATATCTTTTATCTGACCACATATGCACTGAACTTCAATTTAGGGTCAGTGATTGAGTTCACTTTCAGACCTCTGTCATCCCATTCGACTCTTGTTAGCTTTTCAATCTCAGGGTGACTAGGGTTCCTTAGGGATTTTGTCTTTTCAGTGATTGGGTATCTGATGACTACATGAATCACATCCTTTGTGATTGCCTTAGGTTCATCAAACCACATTTTACCATCATGCACTCGACTAAGCACAATACAAATTCGTTCGGTCTTGAATTCCTTTGGGAATAGGAGGGAATTGGTTAACCCTTTCACTTCAATGTGTTTGTACTCATCCTTCAGGTTTTCATGCATGCATAGCTTCTTATAAGCTTCTTAAAGTTCAATGTCTCCAATCTCTGCAACTTTGCAGTGAATGTATGCTTGGATGTCTCCAACCAGCAAAACCCTAGGTGGGATACTCGAGAATGCTCCCTCTTCATTGGGTTGAGAAGAAACATTAGGATAGAACTTGTAATTTGGCTCTTCATAGGTCGAGTTCTTGATAAGAGCAACCTTATTATATTTTTTCATCTTGATTTTCAAGGTTCGTGAGGTGGATGCCATTTTTTTATAAAATTAGGGCTTCTTCGCAAATGAACTATGAGCTTGGTAAGTCTTGGTACTTACTTATGATTACGTTGAGTGCTTGAAATCTATTGGAGTTTCTTTGGAATTGATGTTTATCACTATGCAATATGATCACTGTGAATCACTCTTCTCACTCTGAAATCTACTCATAAATGTTGGGTGAACAAATGAGTTCACTTTACCCTTTTTATAGATAAATATGACTTAAGTGATGCATTAAATGCTTCACCTGCCACTCCATTGACAAATCGAAGAGCTCGGTTAATACACCAAAGACTTCAGCTCGGTGATTATTCAATACTAGATACAAGTTGTCAACTTGGTTGTCTCCCACATGTACGATGCTCAGTACATAGTGTCAACTCGGTTATCTTCCATATATTTATCGACGTACAATTTATGCTCGATTTATATTAACTGACCAGACTAGATTCACAAAACATAATATGAAATACCATAGTGCATCTTTATTCATGCTAATTTGGCATATTCTTAATGAATGTAGGAACTAATGTAAAATACAACTTTTTAGAGTACAATTCCATACTTACTTGTATTGCTTAGGTGGAGGTGGTGGAATCACC
The DNA here is from genome assembly GCA_018584345.1 of Thuja plicata. Lineage (NCBI taxonomy): Eukaryota > Viridiplantae > Streptophyta > Pinopsida > Cupressales > Cupressaceae > Thuja > Thuja plicata. The sequence continues at coordinate 190,854 of MU217169.1, read as the reverse complement.
TAATCCATTTGATGAGGCATCACCAACTGTAGTCATGCTTGGTCCAACATTGCTGTTGTTTGAATCTTTTGTCCACATTTGATTTCTCATTCTCTTGATGTCTTCAATAGTATTTCTATTTACAAAAGTGCTTGACTTTGTCACTCAGTCTCTGCAGTCCTTGCTTAGGTGACCAACCTTATGACAATGCAAGCATGCCATTCCAAAGTTAGTCTAGTTTCTAGATCTTTGTATCCATTTCCTCATACAGTTTGCAGCTATATGTCCATATCTACCACATTCTATGTAATTTACCCATGTGTTGTAATCCCATACATATGTATTACTGACTCTTCTCGGTTGATATATATTTTCTTGTTCTTTGGGTTTCCAGACTTGCTTTATCCTTTTTCTGCATTCATGAGATGTGTGGCCATGTATGTTGCAAGTGGAACAATGTTTTTACTTTTAATATTTATTCTTTTTTTTGTTCTTCTTAGATCTGCATTCATGTGCTTTGTGTCCATGCTTGTTACAGTTATAACAATTACTTGTGAATGTAGGAGTAGTTTTAGGAATACCTTTTTCTTTTCTCTTGCAAACATTTGATGTGTGGCCTAGTTTTCCACAATAATTACATGAACGCTTCTTTGGTCTTGGATTTTAGTATACATTCCTTTGATCAGCTTATTTTGATGATTCTTCATGCTTGGTGTACTTTAAATCAGTATTGTTGTTGATTCTTCTCTGTCCATTCAGAAATTTGTCCATTCTTTTTGTACTCTCTTCAACTTTCTTGATCATATCATTATGTTGTTGCTAAATCTTTGTTTCATGTTTCATTTTCTCATTTTCTTCTTTTAGTTCACCAATAAGTTCCAGTTTTCCATAAGTTCTATGTTCACTTAGTTGGCCTCATGACACATAAGAACTATTTGATTGGTGATTTCAATGTGATTTTCAATAAGTCTCTATATCTCAGATTCTTTCTCTTGCATCTTTTAGTAATATTTCTCCTGTCATCAATAGATAAAGTTCTTTCTTGTTCATCTTGTCTTGTACTATTCATAACATCAATCATTCTTACCATCTGTGTCTCTTGACCAATCTGCAGTACCTTCACTTGTTCAGTCAGATGTTGATTGATTTTATTTATATTTGTAATGCTTCCTTTAGATGCGTCAGATGTATTACCAGATCTAGATCCAGATGAATCAAATAAATCAGGTATCTCTTCTTCATGATAGTCAGTTTCATTATAGAGAGATTCCATGACTCTTCTTTTAGCCAATAACTCTTTCATCTTGTTTCTTGCTTCTTTGTATTTCTCAAAGAAAATATGTATCTGCAACTTCCGATTCTCAATATTTTTATCAAGCTTATACCTTTCCATTGTATGATCTTTTCTCTCAATTAATTTAAACTTTTCCAAATAAGAGATCTAGATCTGATACCAATTGTTGGAATAATGGAAGGGTGTGTACTAAGAGGGGAGGGGTGAATCAGTACCCTTAAAAACTTTTACCAATTAACCTTAGTAATATTTTCTTGCATTACCAACCATTGTTGCTTTTATACTTTATGCATGTAATATCATAACATAAATGTAAGTGCATGTAACAAACATAGAAACATTCATGAAACTCATATACTCATGACACAATAAATGATAACACAGAAAACCCCTGTAAGAAGGTAAAAACTACGGTGGGGATGAAACCCACAAAGCTTCACTATCTACAGAATGGAAGGTGTCAGTTAAAGCTACAAGTTGTGATCACTTCTGATGATCTTACCCTGTTAGGAGTAACATGTTAGACTTGTTAAGTCTACTTGGTTAAGATATTTCAGCAACATAATGTATGTGTGCACTCGGTTAAGAGATTTACAATAAGACTGTTAAGTCCACCTTCTTGAAGGATTTTTTCTATTTTCTACAATTGTTAGAGAGTAGACAAAAATATTTATGACCTAATAGTTTGCAATCTTGAATTTCTGATTACAGATCCATTAAGTTCACAATATATATATATATATATATATGTATCACCTATTGTGATTGATAATACCTCTGTTCTGCTCGATAGCCTTGAATCTCGTTCTTCATAACTAAATTCTTCTTTATGTGTACTATTGCATGAAAACCTCTCTCTGATCCATAGATGTCCTTGTGAGGCTAAAATCATCATGTTCTTGATTGATTACACATCTATATATACAATGTATTGACCTGATTAGGTTTGAATAACTCTAAGATCAAAGGTTTACAACATGAGCTTGATCTCCTAGTTTGCATGAATACAATCAGTTAAACTGATTAAATCCATCAATTACGCTTTTCTTGATCCTCAAGAAATGATTGTCCAGCTAAGAAAAAAGCTAATTTAAATACTAAAACAAAGAATAAAACCCCCAAAGAAGATGGCACTAAATATGCATTCCAAACAGAGAAATGAAAGAGGAAAGGCTCCCAATTGGTATCACCACACCTTGGGAAAGAGTAGATAATAAATAAAAATATAAGTAAAAACAAGATAACAGGCTAGGAAATAAACTAAGAACTTCCTCAAACTTGGCACACAGGATAAAAGGAAACTCAGTTTTGTATTAACTCAAACTTAGTGCCCAAGTATTAGCACATAGGTACCTAAGTTGGGATGAATTCCAACCAAAAGAAATGATGCTTTATTGCAAGGAAATGGTTTTAGTGAATTTTAAAGTATATAAAGTAAAACCATAAAGCATGAATTTTATCAAAACAAAGTGGCAACAAAAGAAAGAATCATCAAGGTCAACAATCTAATAGAAGATTTTTATAGAGGAAAATAGTCCCAAACATTGTTTAAATGCGCAAGAAAAAGAATGAAATCTTAGATGATTTTTTGTGTGAACCAAAGAACAAGGAAGAAGGTGCCTACACTGGCATGGAATACAGGAAAGAAAATAGCCAAAGTATTTGGCTTATGTCACTGGTAAACAAGATACTAAGGCTTTATTTTTCCTTTTGCTACTAGGTTCCTTTATACATAAAGGAAGGCACATATTTTAATAGAAATGGATTGAATAATTGCTGCCTAGATAATAACCAGTGTTAGACTTGGGGCATGCATGATATTTTTTGGATTAAAACTAAAATTTCTGCCTACAAAATATGGCACATCCTTTTGAAGGGTTTCACATTTTTTCATCTAATGCATGAATCCTCTTCATGCATATGAAGAGAAAGGTTGGGTGGTCATATTTGGTGCCCCATCATATGCTACATGTAACACCCCAAAATTGGCATCTTGCAACCCTAACCAATTTTGTTGCATTTGTCACTCTTCTAGATCGTCAAAGTCCTATTGTACTAGGCAATTCTGAGTTTTAACTGACTCTACTCGACTTAAGTGTCAAATCTAGAAAATCCTAAATCTTCATTAATCATACATCATGTTTAATTCCTAAAATACCTATTTGGCTAAACAAACTTGATGATTGAATTAATTTAATTATAAAGTCCTAGCACTTTAATTAAATTAAATTAAATTCACCTTCTTTAACCAAGACACATGAAAAAGGAATTAAATGCTATTCAATTATTAAATAAATATCCTCATTTTCAATAATTGAATTTAATTATTCAGATAATTGAGAAAAAGAAATTATGAGGTCATATTTATTTAATTAATTGGATAATTTATCAAAAATCTTTCTTCTATTCAGAATTGGAAACTTCTCTTTAATTATGCTTTAAAGAGAGAGAAAATAGATAAATCAAATAAAACAATTAGATCAAAGAAAGAAAATAGTTAAAAGAAAAAAGAAAACAATTTATTGTATTCTTTTAAATAAAGCTTTCTATTCTAAACTGGCTTTTCTATCTGTTTTATTTCAAAGAGGAAAGTTTCTATTCTGATCATCTCTGAGTCTATAAAAGAACTCTCATTCTTCATTCAAAACCCCCACTCACTTATGCATTGTTAGAATACTGAATTATTGTCACATTTCTTGATATCTCATATAGAATAATTTCATTATTGCAATAAAATAGTTTCAATTTCTTGAATAATTGCATTGAAATCATGTCTTAGAATAATCTCACATCTTCCATTTCTTAGAATAATCTTTCATTGTATTGCATTCATGGAGAAAAATCCTTCATTCCTAGATTGGTCCATGGTTGTGAGACTCTCATTCTGAGAGCTATTTCAAAAACCATGTCTGGATAGAAGGCAACAGGTTGAATCATGCAGGCAGACATGATGAATAATCTCATATTCAGTCTTGTGTGTACCTGGTGAAGAAGGACTATGTTGAAGTGTATGGTGAGTTAACAAGGCCAAATTTACCACATACACTACACATCCTTGATGCTTCAAAATAATTATATATGTGAGTTGGTTTGGAGGAGGTGATCAGCTTACACCCTCATCAATTTTATTTACATGGAAAAAGGTCAATCCAAATGTGGTTGTGAACAATATGGAACAAATTCCAGCCCCTTCCAACGACACGATAATAGGTAAAAGAGAAAAAAAAAGTGGATGAAAGCACACATTGACCGCCATAGAAAGAAAGTCTATTAAAAAAATATTTAGAGTCTATTGACAAATTGTGGCATCCCAAGAAATAAAAGATTACCAACAATAGAAAGGATGGATACAGGACAAATTTTACTTCGTGCACTATTGGCAAAAAGACAAAAAATCAAAGCAACTAGGAAAACTAGTTTCATCTTAATTAAAGGCATTCATGAAATGAACACATCTTCCCAAGAAGAAAACAATTAAATTGAACACTAACCGTGATGAAAAATAACACAATGAATTATAAGTAAACTGGCAATTAGTTTTCATTTGAAAGATATGACTAGATAAAAGAAAGATCACCTACCTTGAATGAGATACAAATTCAATGAAGAAAACTATTAATGTGTTATAGCTTCGGTTGGTATAAATGAAAGAACAAACTATATAAATATATAGTGATTATTATAATTGTGTGTGTGTATAATAATAATAATAATAATAATAATAATAATAATAATAATAATATACATTATTATTATATACATATATAAATATAAAGTAATTCAAATATAATAATCATTATATAATATATACGGATAAACTTAAGTTTAACTTGATTTAATATAATCACCGATTATGTATGAGAATCACTATACTCATATCGACTTCAAGTTAATCGGGCATGTAGGGTATATCGAAGGCCACGTCCACCATAGACATGAATTGATGAAGAGTCACGTCCATTGTGGACATGACCTTCCCATTCGGTGTCACATATATATATAGCTGCAGACCATACCACTTTCGTTTGTAGCGAAACAAATTATCATACAGTCTCAAAGCCTTTGAAGAGTATTGTAGTTTTTAGATTTATATTAATACACCTATATTATATTTAATATATATTATTTTTAAAAGACATGTATATAATAGGTTGAGATTATATATATATATATATAAGAGAATCAAATATCTATTATTTTATCTAAGTTTAACATGGTATCAGAGTAGGCATAAAATAAAAGATCCAAATCAGATTTACAGAAGACTTCGTATATACATTTGAAGGCACTATATTCAGAATGGTGAGTGGAATGAGATTAGAAGATTGTCTTGAAGGGGCATCAAACTATGTGGCATTGAAATTACGCATGATGCTCACACTAAAAGAGCATGACCTAACACCTGTAGTGGAAAAATCTGAGCCTGAGCAAAGTGGAAAAGATGAGCATATTAAATGGGATAAGGATAACACAAAGGCAATGAAATTTCTAGCAGATGGAGTTAAATATCATATAGTGCCTATTATAATAAAGTTAGAAACTGCATATGAAATTCTTAAAGCACTAAAAGAGATGTAAGAAATTAACAATACAAGCAGATGAAAAATCAACTCCATCAAATAAAGATGAAACAAGGAGAGACCATCACCTCCTACTTCATGAGAATTACAGAGTTAAGAAATCAACTCTCTACTATCGGTAACTCTTTTGACAATAAGGAATTAACCATGATTGCACTTAATGGACTTCCCCTTTCATGGGAATCCCTCATTCAAGGAATAAGTGCTCGAACCAAAATTCCTAAATTTGATTGATTAAAATTAGATTGCATTCAAGAAGAGTCTTGATTAGCAGTTAGAAGGATTAACACAAATACTTCAAAAGAAATCTCTCAAGTACTTAATACAAAATCACACAAAAGGAAAAAGAAGAACTTCAAAAGGAAGAGAGGAAATGAATCATATAAGAATTCAACATTCAAGCATAGAGACTTATAAGAAGTATAATGTTACAGATGTGACAAATTTGGACACCTTGCTCAAAAGTGTCCTGAAAGAAATAAGGCACAAGCCACATTCACCCAAGTTAGTGATACAAAGGAGAATAAGGATTCAAAAAAGCTTGTATTCTACTCCGCTTTATCAAGTCAAGTTTCACAAAATCGCAACACCTAGGTTGTTGATAGTGGGGCCTCTTGTCATATCACTAGATTCAAAGAGCATCTAGACTCTATAGAAGGATTTCCTAAATAGGAGGTTACAATTGGGGATGATACTGATGATCTAGTGATGCGTATTGGGACTTGCACTATATATCTTGAATCCAGGATATCTCTACAACTTAATGGCATTCTATTTGTACTGGGCATAAAAAGGAACCTAGTCTCCATTTCAGCACTAGAAGACAAGGGATATAGAATCACATTCATGGATCGGAAGATCATAGCTTGGCCAAAGAACACAAACATAAAGAATTCTCATACTATTGGAGTCAGAGATGGAACCCTCTACAAATTATGTACCTCTTCTAATCAAGCCCTAATTCATACATCAAATGAAAGTGAATTATGACATAGGAGATTAGGGCACTATCACTTTTGTGGTTTAACCTCTTTGGAAAAAATGGTTATAGGATTACCAAAAATAAGATCTGAACATATAGGAGCTTGTAAAGGATGTGCTTTAGGAAAGAATACTAAAAACACTTTTCATAATAGTGAAATTAAAACCAAGGATGTATTAGAACTTATTCACTCTGACCTATGTGGCCCTATGTCTGTTCCCTCCATCAGAGGATATCTGTATTACATTATTTTTGTAGATGACTACTCTAGGATGACCTAGATATATTTTCTGAAATGTAAAGAGTCAGAAGAAATTATTATGAAATTCAAAGAATTTAAATATCTAGTAGAAAATCTATTAGGTAAGAGTATTAAAATACTAAAAAAAGACAATGGTAAAGAGTATATCTCAAAAATATTTCAAAGTTTCTATAAACATGTTGGGATCAAGAGGGAGTTCACTATTCCATATAACCCACAACAAAATGGGGTTGTAGAGAGAAATAACAGGACAATTGTAGAATCTTCTAAAGCAATGATGCATGATCAAAACTTAGAAACTCATCTTTGGGCTGAAGCCTCTAACACTGTTGTATATGTTCAAAATAGATGTCGTCTCTTTTATCTTAAAAAAAGAACTACTAAAGAAGTTTTCACCGAAAATAGACCTAATATAAGTCACTTAAGAATCTTTGGGTGTCTTGTTTACATTAACATTCCCAAAGAGAAAAGAACTAAATTAGAACCTCCAGGAAAGAAAGGAGTCTTTGTTGGATATAGTGAAAACTCAAAAGCCTACAGAATCTACATTCCAGGACACATAAATATTGAGTTAAGTAAAGATGTAATATTTGAAGAAGACACTGCATTCAAAAGATCCAAGGAAGACAATAATGACTCTGTAGAAGATCCTTCTCCTGAGATTCAAAGGGAGTATCAAGAATTTGAAGATAATGAATCCTTTGAATATGAAGTAGGAAAGAAAAGACCTCTTTGTGCCAGAAAAGTTATTGAAGAAGGTGAAAAATATGCTGCTCCAAAGGGAGCTATCAGGGAAAAAAAAATACCTCACATATTCTCTAGTTAAGTTGCACTCATGAATGAACTCCTAAATTCAGAACCTTCAAATCCAAAAGATGCTCTTCAACATCAAAATTAGAAGGATGCCATGATAGAAGAATATAATTCTATCTTACAAAATGATGTATGAGATATTGTATCTAGACCCATAAACAAATCAGTAGTTTCCTCCAAGTGGTTATTCAAAATTAAACATGCAGTAGATGGAAGTATTGATAAATACAAGGCAAGATTTGTTGCAAGAGGGTGTTCCCAAAAGGAAGGCATTGATTATGAAGAGACATTTGCTCCAGTAGCAAGATATACCTCTGTGAGAATAGTTATTGCCATTGTTGCAGCCAAAGGTTGGAAAATTCATCAGATGGATGTAAAGACTGCTTTTGTTAATGGTGTGATTGAAGAAGAAGTATATCTAGAGAAACCTGAAGGATTCATAATACACAATCAAAAAACTCATGTATGCAAACTAAAGAAGGAATTGTATGGGGTTAAGCAGGCACCTCAAGCATGGTATGAAAGGATAGATAACTATCTATCTAAACTTGGCTTCTCTAAAAATGATGCAGATCCAAACCTCTACTTCAAAGTAGTACAAGGGGATATGTTGATTCTGATTCTTTATGTAGATGATTTTCTAATAATAGGAGAAGATCACCTAATTATTAAGTGTAAAGAAGATCTTGCAGCTAAATTTGAGATGAAAGACGTAGGTCTACTACACTATTTCCTAGGCTTAGAAGTTTGGCAACATGCAAATGAGATTTTTCTAAATCAAGGAAAATATACTTTAGACATTCTAAAAAGATTTGAAATTATGGATTGTAAGCCCATGTCCACCCCCATGGAAACAAATCTACTCAAACTAAAAGAAGCAACATCAAGCTTAGAACCTGTAGATCCTACACTTTACATGCAGATTATTGGGTCTCTGATGTACTTAATGAATACTAGACTAGACATTTGTTATGTAGTAAATGCACTTAGTCAGTTTATGTGTGAACCAAAAGAAATTCACATCGTAGCAACTAAGCACATACTAAGGTATCTTCAAGGCACAATAAATCTTGGACTAAGATACAAAGATGTAGATTTACAACTACATGGTTTCACTGATTCAGATTGGGCTGGAAGCGCTGTGGATCAGAGAAGTACCTCTGGCTATTGTTTTAGTATGGGTTCTACAATGATATCCTAGTTTAGTAGAAAGCAATCCTTAGTTTCTCAAAGTTCCATAGAAGTAGAATACATTGTTGCATCTATGGGAGCATGAGAAGCAATTTGAGTGAGAAAAATCATCTTTAGGTTGTTTGGAGAATCTCTAAAACCTACAATTATTCATTGTGATAATCTGAGATGTATAAAGCTTGATGACATGTAACTGATTTAATGTTTGATAATATTAAGTTGAAGATAATGCAAGACATTAAATCAGTTAATGGTTTGTATGATCATTGATGTCAACTTGATATCATCTGTACGGTCATGTACATAATGCCAAAGACTTTAGAGAACCAACAGAATAAAGGTTATGCTTTCAGCAATGCATAAAAGTCATATATTCACTAAGTGACAAAAAATACCAATGGAGTGCACACCATCAGTAAAGGCAAAGAAGAAAAGTCACAATGATACTCGATGAGCAGAAGATAGTGTTTCTCGATGAAGCAAAACCACAGGATGCCTGACGAGCTAAAGACGGTGTTTCTCGATGGACGGAGATCTCAAAGCTAACTAGAGTCACACCAACAGAACTGTTAGTTGTCATCGACTACTAACTATATAGTTGACTGACAGAACAGAGAGTTCAAAAAATGACAAAATATCTAGCTGGCAGAAATTAAAAATAAACTTAACTGGTTGTTTTCATTATTTTATTCGACTAGAGTTAAGTGATTGATTTAGCGATGATTTGTATAGTTGGCAAGAAGATTTCTATGAGACAAATCAGGAGTTGTGATTTAAATCTGACTGGCTGGATTGTTAATTATCATGCCAAGAATCAAGAATCAAGAATCAATGGATATCATGTCTATATAAGAGACAGGCTTAATTTATTTCCATATCACATTCATGGAAAAGGAATTAAGGGGAGTGAATAGAAAGAGGATGCTGAAGAGAAACTGATGAAGAATATCTTCATACAATTCTGATCAATCAAGCTGAAGGAGAGCTAAGGAATTCTATAGACACCGATGAACAGTGAGCACAACATCATAGAGAAGAAAGTGTGGAGCACAAAGAATTGAATTGATACATTGATCAGAGAGGTAATGTACTTAAATAGATCTGAAAATCTACAATTCAAATTTGCATCATGAATAGGTCATAGTGTTTTAGTTTAACCATTGAAGCATCAATTTTCTTAACAGAGAAGGAATTAACAATCTTCTATATATTGAGGTACATCCCAAGGAGTGCCAAAAAGGTTGATTCATGAAAGTAGTATTGGAATTGCCCGATACCTATTGACATTCTAAGAAGGAGGCTGATTCAAGGATGGTAGCAATAGATGCCCGATAGTAAGTGACAACCTCTATATATAAAATACTCTAACAAGGTCACACTTAACAGTGTGTTTGTAACGTTTACTAGGGTTGGCTCCTAATAGGGATCACTTCAGAAGAGTAAAAATTTGGGGTACCAGTCCCAGTGGTTTTTCCCTAACAGGGTTTCCATGTTAAAATCTATGTGTTATGCATGTATGGTTTATTACTTTACTGTTTTACATTTCACATATGCATTTTTGGATTGATTGGTATACTTAGCTTATTTCCTGAGTTTCGGTAAATAGTTTTGTTGCTTATCGGTAATCAAGGATAATAAGGACAACCAAGGAAAACTGACAGACAGTTAATCATTATAAAGTATTTCATGGCATGCATCTTGTAGGGACATAATAATCTGAGGTTTATAGATTGGTGGTTAAGTTTTAAGGATAAAATCTTGAGTCCACTGATTCAAACCCCCCCCTCAGTTATTACTAACAATTGGTATCAGAGATTGTGTGCTTAGAAAGGAAGGTTTCAAGACCTAAGTCAAGATCACAAGATGAATAGATGAGATGTGCCTAAGTTCAACAAAGACAACTTTGCTTCATGAAAAATTAGGATAAGACTCCACTTATCAGGTATTGGTAATGATGTTACTCAATTCCTAGATACTGAATATGTGTTACCCATGGGATCATTAATAGTAGATTAATTGAGGGAAAAGCATGAACACAACTGCATGGTTATAGAGCTTTCTTCCTCACTCTCTTATGTGGAATTTGAAGATGTCAAGGATTGAAAAACAACAAAGAAGATGTGGGACAAACTGAAGCTTGTACATGGAGGTGATACAAATGTTTTGAGAGCTAAGGTAGAAATCCTTAGAGGAAAATTTGTTGCTCTTAGAATGAAAGAAGGAGAAAACATCACACAGTACAACACAAGTGTGAGGCCTCACCCCGAACCCCATCGTAGTTTTCCAGTTTTTCTGCTTATGATAGATTTAGCATATGACACTTTACTTTTGATGCACTATGGACATTATGGATTTTATGCTTTATGATACACCTTATGGACTATATTATATTTTCTATTATGGACATTTATTCTAAGACAATTGATTTGGGAATACATTATGATTATGTTATGGTTATTGATAAAATTGGGATTTATTAGAAATAGATATTTAATTTTGATTTCTTGCATTGTGAATTTTACCTTATGATAAATGCTTAAAATAAGATTGATGTATTCTTGTGATCTTTAGCAATAAACTTAATATGTTGATGATTTCCTTAAATTTTGAATATTGCTTATTTTCTCATGATGTATATTTATCTCCTCGAACTACTGATATTTGAATTGAGTGTGCAGGTAAGAAACCATAGAATTTTATCCGGGGAACCAAACAAAGGGATATGTGAACTCAATTTGAGCCAAGATTGTGTCTAATGAAAGACAAGACCTGATTGTTTCGTAATTTCATTTGTAAATATATTTGGTTGATTGTGGATATGTAATCCTTAAATGTATTTTTTAATTCTTTGTGAATTTTGCCTAAGTGGATATGACATGGCCTAGTGATGTGTAAATGTTGAGTGTGTCATTTGACACTTGTGTTTTGTACTTAAGGCCATGACATGTCAACTTGGGAATGGTTGTCCACCTACCTAGATTAGTACATTAGTGAATCCCCATATGCATACCTTGGTTTGGGAGATGGGAGTGTGGTCATATCATTGGAATTTCGAAATTACTCTGGAAGTGGACTTTTTGAGGGGTTTTGAAGTGTCTAGGGGTGTGTTGGGGTCATTTTTAGGTAGCCCACTTTTTATACCAATAGTTAAGGGCCATTTTAACCCTAGGATAGCCTCTAGTTGACCATGTGACCCTTCTAAAAAGTTGGTTTCCCAAGTTGGACGAAAATCAACTCTTGTGAGGCTTTACCTTGGATAGACCACCCTTCCATATTTGGCTAAGACATAATTCACCTTTTAGAAGCTTCCCTCTTTAGATCCATTTTTGGTAAGGTGTAAGAGTTTAGGGAAGAGGGACCAATTAGAGAACTTTTCTTTTCCCCATGAGATTTCTAGTGGCTTTTTAGTGGGAACTCTCCATGTTAGAGAGTTTGAACACCCACTCTCTAACTTAGAGACATAGCTAGAGTTGGTGATATTGGAAGGAGGAAATTGGATAAAAAAGGAGCTCTTCTACAACTATCTTCCTTAAGCTTGGACTCTAGGTTGGTGAATTTTGTGCAACTCTCTCTCTTGTAATATTATGTGCTCTTGCTAAATGAATGTTGTTTCTGCTTATGGGCTTATGGGAGCCATGTTTCTATTTGTCATTATTATTCTTGATGTTGTTGCAATGCCTTCTTTTTTTTTTTTTCCTTGTTTGTGATGTTAATGGGAGTAACAATATTCACTCACCCTTGGGAGGGAAGAGTAGTCTTGGGGGTGGATGAGTTATGACAGCCCTTGGTGTAGAGTCTCTCGTCAAGGAGGAGAGGGGAAAAGCATGGAGTATGGGCTCCATGAAGCCTACCTTATTGTTGCTTCATTTGGGGGTCATAAGGGTATGATATTGTTTAGTTGAAAATGTGTAAGAAATTTTTTGGACAACCATGTGAAGGCTGGGATTTTTTTAAAGTTTTGGGTATGACTTTCTCCCTTGGGTACTTGGTCCACTTCACCCTATGTAGGATCTTTGAGTGATCCTTTGTGAAAGCCTATGGGAATGGGAGTTGAATGTAAAATATTCATGTTCTTTTGTTGTAGTTTGTTGTTTGAATGTCACCCACCTTTGTTTGGTTCCCCAAGCTCGGGGGTGGCCTCATAAGAGGCCTAAGTTGGGTGGAGAGCAGCTCCATGGTTTCTAGTTTTCCCTTGTTTTGTTCTTGCTTGCAGATTTGTGAAGATTGAAGTTACATAGAGTTGGAATGAGCATGGGAGAAAATAAAATGTAGTTGTTTATGTTTACCACATCATTTTTTTTTTTTGTAAAGGCCATGAGGCATATGTTAGCCATGTATCAAAAAATAAGAATATTGTAATAAGCCTTTAAGGTTGGAATTTTCTTTGCACCATCTTGGAAGGAGTCCAATATGTATGAGTATTGCATTATTGAAAATTTAACCAAAAAGATTTTTAGATAGCTTCTTAAAAGTGTGTTTTTGAAATCCTTAGTTTAATACTATTTTTACTTTCTATAATAAAAATCAGAAGTTTGGTTATGGCCTTCTAGTATAAATTTTATGCTTTTCTCCTTAAGTACTTAAAATACAAAAGGCATAGTGTTCCATTTGAGATATATAAAATTTTGTTTTCGTTTAAATGAATGCTCTCTTTTCTTAAATGGGAAATCTGAAAACTAGATCAAACTATGCCTTTAATATAATTTTATCTCTCATGATATTTTAAAGTTATCTCAATATAGTTAAATGGATAGAAAAGTTTTATAGGAGCATATATTAAATCTATATCCTCAAAGTTCATTTCTGAAAAGATCTATTGATATTATGTTTTCAAAACAATTCGTAGGAAAATAAATTTTAACAATATATATATATATATATATATATA
>MU217169.1:165505-176648 GCA_018584345.1 Thuja plicata | reverse complement strand
ATATATATATATATATATATATATATATATATATATATATTTAAATTACAAAATAAGCTGAAATAAAAAAAATAGAACAGCGCATGATTTTTATACATTTAAATTTTTTTTTTCATGAAAACTGAATGGGGAGGGGCGGCCGAAGCCACCCCAAACCCCGCGGCCCCTAAGTGAAAGGAGGGCATCCCTGTGGTGGGCGCAACCACCAAAACTGCCACCATAGTGGCGGTAGTGCCGCCGACTGTGGTGGGCTGTGGGGGCGGCGCCACCACAGGGTTGGCCAAGCCGTGCCCCACCCTTAAACACACAAATACTGCGATAAAAAAAATGCCGCCACCATTTTTTTTTAAAATGCCTCCCTTACAGATTTAACACAGACCGCATACGTTTTGCATTAAGATTTAGGGTTTAACATATATAAATATAAATATAAATATATGTATATATTGATACAATACTGTATGTATGTATGTATATATATATATATATTCATATATATATATATATATATGAGGTATTATATGGCCTCACCCATCCTCCATTGTTAAACCTACAACACACAAAACGAAAACAAAGAAAAGATTTTAGGGTTTGATGGAGGGAAGAAAAAAATGGTATAAAAAAAAGGAATGTAATTTAGTTATCTCAGTTTGGAACCCTAACCCTAATTTTGAATTTAGGGTTAGGATTTCAAAATTGAGAGGAAATGAAAGAGTCTTTAAGTGGGAAACTTTTCCCTTATTATTTTCAAAAAGGGGCTTTTCTAATTTACTGTATATATTGTTTTAAGAGGGTTTTCTCATGAAGTTAATATTTTATTAGGCATGTATATTTTAAGGATTTAATAGTAGTGGTTCCTCTTTTTATATATTATAATCAATGCCAAATTAGATTCCACAAGATTATAGTGAAAATTTGATCTTGAAGTATTATTTAATTTAGCTAGTCATTTTTTATTAGAAATCTGAAATCAGTTATGTTGATGACTTTTAGATTAATGGACTTAGAATTTTATTCTTAATCATTTAACTATCTTTATTGAAGGGGTTATTTTTAAGATAAACCTAGCTTTGTAACCGAATCCCAATAGGAGTATCACACGACCAAAAATCAATAGGGAATTTCGTTGTTAGATAATTAAGTAAATTATTTAAATAAACTTGGGGACTTATAATGTTATTTTTATGTGGTCAATATATGTGGCCAGTATACTAGCCATTATAAAAATAATATTATGAAAGTGCCTTACCCTAGGGTGTATTTAGAATATAGAATCCTTAAGCTATCAACATACCAGATTTTCTGAACATTCCTGGAGATTGAGTATAGGGAGTCTCTCTCTCTCTCTCCACATCATCAAACTCTATTAAAAATATTAGGGGATGTTTTGCAAAATTCCTATAGCCTCACCTTTCATAGTTTCGAATGTTAGTCTAAATTTAAATCTAGTTAAAATGGTAATTAATTGACACCTTGTGAAACTTCAACTTCAGAAGATGACCTTGGGTTAAGGGAGGTTGACACTTAGTCATGATTACCCTTAGACCCTCATGACTTTAATTCCTCTTTTTAAAAAAAAAATTTGTTGCATTTTTGGGTGCAAATTTTTTGGGCATGACACTTGGTATCAGAGCCACGTTTCAACATTGGAACATTAAACCCACTATGTTTCATCAAAATTTAGACACCTGTATTAACAATTTTCAAAACAAGATCAACTTAGTAGAAAATTTATGCAACAACTTTCAAAATATATATTTCAAATTAAGATACTACCTTCAACTTATACCACCTTCCTATGTGTGTAGGATGCCTCTAGTAACGCGGCAAGCTCACACCCGTGGACGAGGCCGTAGACATGCCCCTTCAGCATGAGTTCAATTGGAGCAAAATGTAGGGGGTAATGGTGAGGAGTAGAGGCCTCCTCCCAAGAAACCCCCCAACCCCAACCAGGAAATATTGAATGCCCTTCAGAATCTGGTCGAGATTATTTTGGACAGAATACCTTAGGATAATCAGCATGCAGGACTTGGGGGTGCAACATGTGAGCGCAGTAGGAGTCCCCCACCTAGAATTATGGAGGACCAAGCTGACCACGAGGGTGAGTCAGTACACATGCCACCTCTAGAGGTAGTTGTTCTAGCATTTGAGAGGGTACCCCGTGACACAGGGGACCACATCAGGGAACTTATACGCCTTAACCCACCACCTTTTTTAGGAGCCATAGGTGGGAGTGAGGCTAAGGCCTTCCTTTTGAGCCTTGAGAGATGTTTTGGATTGTGCCCTTATGAGAGAAATACAAGGGCACCCTTTGTTATCCACTTGTTGAGAGGATCAGCATCTATTTGGTGGAGGAAAGAAGAGTTAAAGGGTAATCTATGTATGGATACCCTCATTTGGGGAACCTTTCTAGAGAGATTTAGGGATCATTACCTATCTGAGCAGTATAGGCAGCGATGGATGAATGAGTTTCATGAACTTCAGCAGAGAGGGTTCACTGTCACACAGTACGAGTCTAAGTTCTTGGAACTTCTACCTTATGTTGACTATATAAGAGATGAGAAGATCAAGGTCAACTGCTTTGTTAGAGGGTTGAATGCATCTATATCAGGTTCAGTGTGCATGGCAGCACTAGGGAAACTTTGAGAGGCTATGGAAAAGGCCTTGATTGCTAAGGAGATTTAGGGTAGGGGACATGATACACGAGATCGGTCACAGAACCGAAAAACCACACCACAGAATTCAGGGTATCAGAAAACACATTAGAAAGGGAATAACAACAACAACCAGAACAATAATAGGCATTCCTTGAGGTCTTACAAGTCTCCTCTATCTCAGCAGTAGTCATATCAGAGATAGAAACAGAAGGCCCCTCAAGGGCAATAGGGCTCTAAGCCCAAACAATGGTAGTCACAAGCTCCTAGTAGGGACCAGAGGTCACAGGCATCATCGGCACCCCCATCTAGGACTCAGCGGCCCTCCAAGGGTGGTTATAGTGGTTCTAGCAGGACAGGGGGCTCACAGTATTCTAGACCCTAGGGTACCCAGTTTCAGACTCGAGGGCCATGTTACTCTTGTGTTGCCATGGGGCACTTGGCTAGGGATTGCACTCAAGGGGTGGTCAGCGCACCGCAGCATCAAAGCCCACTGTTGGTGATATGGGTATATCCCATAGAGTTTTTGCAGTAGTTGACAACCACTAGGCAGAATATCAGGCTACTGTGATTGAGACTACATGTATGATTGGAGGTAATAGAGTTACTATTCTATTTGATTCAGGTACTATAGATTCTTTTGTTTCTCCATTGGTCATGGAGCATTGTGGGCTAGTGGTAGCTAGACAAGAAGTTAGTTGGGAGGTAGAGTTAGCCTCAGGTTCTAGAGTACCCATCACTTCCTTAGTTAAGGATTGCCAGATACAAATTGGTTCCATGACCACCATTACAGATCTACGTATCACTCTTCTTGGATCCTATGGGATAGTACTTGGTATGGATTGGATTTATGCACACAAGGCCAAGCTATATTGTCAGAAAAATAAGGTAGAATGTTTAGATGACAATGGTAATGCTATAGTAATCCTAGGGGTTTAGAGGGTAGTATCCATTCATATGATTTCTGCTATGCAGCTTAAGCGGTGCATGCAAAAAGGGTGCCAATTATTTACCATTACGATTAGTGATAGGGATGAGGAAGAAGAAAAGGAAACTTCTCTTGATGATCATCCCATGTTATAGGAATTTGCAAATGTGTTTCCTTCAGAATTACCCAGTATGCCTCCCCATAGAGCAGTTGATTTCCATATAGACCTCGTGCTAGGAGCTACACCAGTATCTAGGGCACCCTATAGGATGTCTCCTAATGAGATTAATGAGCTCAAGATTTAGCTTGAGGAGCTCCTTGAGAAGGGGCACATACGACCTAGTGTCTCTCCTTGGGGTGCACCAGTTATCTTTGTCAAAAAGAAGGATGGATCACTTAGATTGTGTATGGATTACAGGCAGTTAGACAAGTTAACCATTAAGAATCGATATCCATTGCCTAGGATTGATGACTTGTTCGATCAGTTGCATGGTGCCTGTGTGTTCTCCAAGATAGATCTTAAGTCAAGGTACCATCAGTTGAGAATCGTGGAAAGTGATATCCACAAGACAACTTTCTGAACTAGATATGGACATTATGAGTTCACTGTTGTGCCTTTTGGTCTTACGAATACCCCTGCGGTATTCATGAGACTCATGAATGGGGTATTCCACACTTTCCTTGATAGATTTGTGGTGGTGTTCCTTGATGACATACTAATATATTCTTGTAATGAGAAGGAACACGAGGAGCATTTGAGATAGGTATTACAGTGCTTGAGGGATAACCAGTTGTATGGCAGTTTATCAAAATGTGCCTTCTTCAGAACAGAGGTCTATTATTTAGGCCATGTTATTTCTGGTGTTGGGATCTCAGTGGACCCATCTAAGATTGATGCCATTATGAATTGGACAACACCTACTACTATGACCGAGGTCAGGAGTTTCATGGGTCTCGCAAGATATTATAGGCAGTTTGTTCAGGGTTTCTCTAGAGTGGCTCATCCTATCACCTCCCTTCAGCGAAAGGGAAAGAAGTTTGATTGGAAAAAGAAGTGTGAGAGGGATTTTTAGGAACTCAAGAAAGCACTTACCAGTGCACCTATTTTAGCAGTGCCAGAGCCTACAATGGACTTTGTAGTCTGCACTGATGCTTCCTTGGATGGTTTGGGGGCAGTACTTATGCAGGATGGGCAAGCTATAGCATATGAGTCTAGGAAACTTAAAACTCATGAACTCAATTACCCTACCCATGACCTTGAGCTTGCGGCAGTGGTGCATGCATTAGTGCAATGGTGACACTTTCTCTTGGGTCATCAATTTGAACTTCATTCAGACTATCAGAGTTTATAGTATATATTTACTCAGCCGAACCTTAATGCTAGGCAGAGGAGGTGGATGGAGTTCTTATGTGAGTATGACTTTGATGTCCATTATATCAAAGGAAAAGAGAATGTGGTCTTTGATTCCTTGAGTAGGAGGTGACATGAGTTATCTTCTATGATCATTGGTACAGACTTGAGAGATTGTATACTACACCATTTGCAGGAGGATGAATTATATATAGAGGTTTGTCAGTTAATCCGATCTCAAAGACCCCTTGTGGGGAGATTTTCATAATATTCCTTGGAGTCTGATGGACTACTATGTCATAGAGGATACATCTATGTACCTTCTTCCAGGGATTTGCGTAATACCATCATGCTAGAGGCTCATAGAGCCCCTTATGTGGCGTAACCTGGAGTTAAGAAGATGCATGCAGATTTGAGACATCTCTATCATTGGCTGGGTATGAGACAACACATTGTGGAGTTAGTAGCCTGGTGTCTTGAATTCTAGAAGGTTAACGCCAAGCATGGTTATCCTGGAGAGCTCCTTCAGCCTCACAAGGTACCTATGTGGAAGTGAGATGTTATATCAATGGATTTTATTGTTGGTCTCCCTATGTCATCTCGACACCATGATGCTATCTTGGTGATAGTTGACAAGTTGACCAAAGTGGCCCACTTCTCACCCGTTTGTACCACATTTATAGCCCCAACAGTGGCTCAGGTCTTCTTGAGAGATATAGTTAGACTGCATGGCATTCCTCTTAAGATCATTTCTGACAGGGATTCTCTCTTCACTTCATCTTTTTGGAGAGAATTATAGGCAGCTTTGGGCACCAGGATCAACTTTAGCACAACTTATCACCCTGTAGAGACAGATGGTCAGACTGAGAGGGTGAATCAGGTTCTCAATGATATGCTTCGTATGTATGTTATGGATCATCAGGTCAAGTGGGAAGAATATTTGCATTTAGTAGAGTTTGCCTATAATAATGGGCATCATTCATCTTTGGACATGCCACCATATCAGGCACTGTATGGTAGACCTTGCAGGACACCTTTGAGTTGGGATAGGATTGAGGACAAAATTTCCATTGGACCACAGCTAGTGCTAGAGATGGAGCAGTAGGTAGCCTTAATTAGGCAGCATCTCCTAGAGGTGCAAGATAGACAGAGGAAGTATGTCGATGCAAAGAGGACAGATCGGGTTTACATGGTCGAAGATAGGATCTTCTTGAGAGTGCGGCCTCACAAGAGTCCAATCCATTTCAGAAAGGGCTCTAAGCTTGCACCTCAATTTGTGGGACCATTTGAGATATTGGAGAGGATAGGACTAGTTTCTTACTGTCTAGCCTTACCACCTATCCTGTCACGCATCCATGATGTGTTTCATGTTTCCATTTTGAGAAAATATATTTATGATAAGTCCCACGTTATAGATTGGGATGCCTTATAGGTGGAGTAGGACGGGCAGCTAGCATTGGAGCCTATTCGCATTTTGGCACGCCAGACGCTGGGCCTACGAGGCTGAGAGTTGGACCAGGTTAGGGTTTAGTGGGATTGCTATGATGAGGTTACAGCTTCTTGGGAGGATGCAGCGCAGATGAGAGATCAGTATCCCCACCTTTTTGATGAACTCCAAGAGGAAGTTCAAACCTAGGGGGGAGGATGTGAGGCCTCACCCCGAACCCCATCGTAGTTTTCTAATTTTTCTGCTTATGATAGATTTAGCATATGACACTTTACTTTTGATGCACTATGGACATTATGGATTTTATGCTTTATGATGCACGTTATGGACTATATTATGTTTTCTATTATGGAAATTTATTCTGAGATAATTGATTTGGGAATACATTATGATTATGTTATGGTTATTGATAAAATTGGGATTTATTAGAAATAGATATTTAATTTTGATTTCTTGTAATGTGAATTTTACCTTATGATAAATGCTTAAAATGAGATTGATGTATTCTTATGATCTTTAGCAATAGACTTAATATGTTGATGATTTCCTTAAATTTTGAATATTGCTTATTTTCTCATGATGTATATTTATCTCCTCGAACTACTGAAATTTGAATTGAGTGTGCAGGTAAGAAACCATGGAATTTTATCGGGGAAACCAAACAAAGGGATATGTGAACTCAGTTTGAGCCAAGGTTGCGTCTAATGAAAGACAACACCTCTTTATTTTGTAATTTCATTCATAAATGTATTTGGTTGATTGTGGATATGTAATCCTTAAATGTAATTCTTAATTCTTTGTGAGTTTTACCTAAGTGGATATGACATGGCCTAGTGATGTGTAAATGTTGAGTGTGTCATTTGACACTCGTGTTTTTTACTTAAGGCCATGACATGTCAACTTGGGAATGGTTTTCCACCTACCTAGATTAGTACATTAGTGAATCCCCATATGCATACCTTGGTTTGGGAGATGGGAGTGTGATCATCTCATTGGAATTTCGAAATTACTCTGGAAGTGGACTTTTGGAGGGGTTTTGAAGTGTCTAGGGGTGTGTTGGGGTCATTTTTAGGTATCCCACTTGTTATACCAATATTTAAGGGCCATTTTAACCCTAGGATAGCCTCTAGTTTACCATGTGACCCTTGTAAAAAGTTGGTTTCCCAAGTTGGACGAAAATCAACTCTTGTGAGGCTTTACCTTGGATAGACCACCCTTCCATATTTGTGCTAAGACATAATTCACCTTTTAGAAGCTTCCCTCTTTAGATCCATTTTTTGGTAAGGTGTAAGAGTTTAGGGAAGAGGGACCAATTAGAGGACTTTTCTTCTCCCCATGAGCTTTCTAGTGGCTTTTTAGTGGGAACTCTCCATGTTGGAGAGTTTGAACACCCACTGTCTAACTTAGAGACATAGCTAGAGTTGGTGATCTTGGAAGGAGGAAATTGGTTAAAAAGGGAGCTCTTCTACAATTATCTTCCTTAAGCTTGGACTCTAGGTTGGTGGGATTTTGTGCAACTCTCTCTCTCTCTTGTAATCTTATGTGCTCTTGCTAAATGAATGTTGTTTGTGTTTATGGGCTTA
The DNA here is from genome assembly GCA_018584345.1 of Thuja plicata. Lineage (NCBI taxonomy): Eukaryota > Viridiplantae > Streptophyta > Pinopsida > Cupressales > Cupressaceae > Thuja > Thuja plicata. The sequence goes on along the minus strand of MU217169.1, from coordinate 168,685 downwards.
TGGGAGCCATGTTTCTTGTTGTCATTATTATACTTGATGTTGTTGCAATGTCTTATTTTATTTTTTTCCCTTGTTTATGATGTTAATGGGAGTAACAAGATTCACTCACCCTTGGGAGGGAAGAGCAGTCTTGGGGGTGGATGAGTTATGATAGCCCTTGGTGTAGAGTCTCTCCTCAAGGAGGAGAGGGAAAAAGCATGGAGTATGGGCTCCATGAAGCCTACCTTATTGTTGCTTCATTTGGGGGTCATAAGGGTATGATGTTGTTTAGTTGAAAATGTGTAAGAAATTTTTTGGACAGCCATGTGAAGGCTGGGATTTTTTTTAAGTTTCGGGTATGGCCTTCTCCCTTGGGTACTTGGTCCACTTCACCCCATGTAGGATCTTTGAGTGATCCTTTGTGAAAGCCTATGGGAATGGGAGTTGAATGTAAAATCTTCATGTTATTTTTTTGTTGTTTGTTGTTTGAATGTCACCCACCTTTGTTTGGTTCCCCAAGCTTGGGGGTGGCCTCATAAGAGGCCTAGGTTGGGTGGAGAGCAGCCCCGTGGTTTCTAGTTTTCCCTTGTTTTATTCTTGCTTGTAGATTTGTGAAGATTGAAGTTACATAGAGTTGGAATGAGCATGGGAGAAAATAAAATATAGTTGTTTATGTTCACCACATCATGTTTTTTATTTTTGTAAAGGCCATGAGTCATATGTTAGCCATGTATCAAAAAACAAGAATATTGTAATAAGCTTTTAAAGCTGGAATTTTATTTGCACCATCTTGGAAGGAGTCCAATATGTATGAGTATTGCATTATTGAAAATGTAACCAAAAGGATTTTTAGATAGCTTCTTAAAAGTGTGTTTTTGATTTTTACTTTCTATAATAAAAATCAGAAGTTTGGTTATGGCGTTCTAGTATAAATTTTATACTTTTCTCCTTAAGTATTTAAAATACAAAATACATAGTGTTCCATTTGAGATATATAAAAATCTGTTTTCCTTTAAATGAATGCTCTCTTATCTTAAATGAGAAATCTGAAAACTAGATCAAACTGTGCCTTTAATATAATTTTATCTCTCATGATATTTTAAAGTTATCTCAATATAGTTAAATGGATAGAAAAGTTTTATAGGAGCATATATTAAATCTATATCCTCAAAGTTCATTTTTGAAAAGATCTATTGCTGTTATGTTTTCAAAACAGTTAGTAGGAAAATAAATTTTAACAAATATATATATATATATATATATATATATATATATATATATATATATATATATGAGGTATTATATGGTCTCACCCATCCTCCATTGTTAAACCTGCAACACACAAAATGAAAACAAAGAAAAGATTTTAGGGTTTGATGGAAGGAAGAAAAGAATGGTATAAAAAAAGGAATGTAATTTAGTTATCTCATTTTGGAACCCTAACCCTAATTTCAAAATTAGGGTTAGAATTTCAAAATTGAGAGGAAATGAAAGAGTCTTTAAGTGGGAAACTTTTCCCTTATTATTTTCAAAAAGGGGCTTTTCTAATTTACTGTATATATTATTTTAAGAGGGTTTTCTCATGAAGTTAATATTTTATTAGGCATGTATATTTTAAGGATTTAACAGTAGTGGTTCTTCTTTTTATATATTATAATCAATGCCAAATTAGATTCCACGAGATTATAGTGGAAATTTGATCTTGAAGTATTATTTAATTTAGCTAGTCATTTTTTATTAGAAATCTAAAATCGGTTATGTTGATGACTTTTAAATTAATGGACTTAGAATTTTATTCTTAATCATTTAACTATCTTTATTGAAGGGGTTATTTTTAAGATAAACCCAGCTTTGTAACTGAACCCCAATAGGAGTATGACATGACCGAAAACCAATAGGAAATTTCGTTGTTAGATAATTAAGTAAATTATTTAAATAAACTTGGGGACTTATAATGTTATTTTTATGTGGTCAATATATGTAGCCATTATACTGGCCATTATAAAAATAATATTATGAAAGTGCCTTACCCTAGGGTGTATTTAAAATATAGAATTCTTAAGCTATCAACATACCAGATTTTTTGAACATTCATGGAGATTGAGTATAGGGAGTCTCTCTTTCTCTCTACAGATCATCAAACTCTATTAAAAATATTAGAGGATGTTTTGCAAAATTCCTATAGCCTCACCTTGCATAGTTTCAAACGTTAGTCTAAATTTAAATCTAGTTAAAATGGTAATTAATTGACACCTTGTGAAACTTCAACTTCAGAAGATGACCTTGGGTTAAGGGAGGTTGACACTTAGTCATGATTCTTCTTAGACCCTCATGACTTTAATTGCTCTTTTTAAAAAAAAAAGTTGTTGCATTTTTGGGCGCAAATTTTTGGGCATGACAACAAGAATCAAAGAACTAGTCAATGCTATACATGGATTTGGAGGTACACTTGAAGAGGAGACAGTGGTAAGTAAAATATTAAGAACCTTACCACATGTATATGCTATTAGAGTTTCTGTCATTCAAGAAATGAGAGCAGTAGCAAAAAATATAGTTACTCTTGATAGTTTAATTGGTAGACTGATTTCATTTGAGATGAATAACTTTGATAATAGTGTCTTAACAAAATTAGAGTCTGCATTTAAATATTCTATGAGAATAAGCAAATCAAGTCAAAGACACACATCTAGAAGAGATAGTGAAAGTGAAAGTGAAGAAGAAGATCTAGATGAAATAGAAGCACTTATGGCTAGAAGAATGCAGAGAGGAAAAGGTAAATACAAAGGAAAGTTACCACTTGTATGCTTTAATTGTAAAGAGAATGGACACTTTGATGCAAGATGTCCTAACAGAAGAAAAGATGATAGAAGTAATGACAGACCTTTTGAGAAGGAATCTGATAGAGGTGATAACAAAGATTATAGAGGTTACCAAAAATCAAAAAGAAGAGATACCCAAGACTACAAGGACAAAGGAAATAAAGCTAGCTACCTATCTTCTTGCAAAGATAAAGATGCTGACACTGAACCTGATGATGACATCGAGATGGTTTTTGTGGCTGTAAAGGATGATTCAGATGAAGATGAAAGGTATGTAGAAACTGCACTCATATCTAAGGTTAGCAAGAATGACATCTAGATTATAGATAGTGGCTACACTCACCACATGACCGGTGACAAAGAAAAGTTTAACACTTTTGAG
>MU217169.1:109593-157100 GCA_018584345.1 Thuja plicata | reverse complement strand
ACCTGCATCACAAAGCCAAGCATGTGCATACATGTATGTAATCATAATAGACAATGGTAGGGATTAGCACATCATGTGGATCTCACAAGAAAGTAACTAAGACTCCATCCCTCATCATACACACACCAAATAGGAATATAAAACATATCTATTATCCTTATAAATGTAGATATAAGGGTCAGTAGGTCAATAAAGACATAAATATCCATAACATCATCATATAAAAATAATAACCATAATCTAAATATCAAAATGAAATAACTCAAGCCATAACTATATCAATGTAACTCCATCATCATATAGTATTTTCATAACATCCAAGTATCGTCAGAGTTAACTAAAGGTCAGGACACACATAAACAAGGCCTAAAATCATTCAACATTATAAACATAAATAGTAACATACGTGTGGGTATTATAAAAATGAAATTGGTCAATGGCACATGAGGATATTTGTAGGACACTTTCATTCTATGATAAGTATAAACACATACATTATTATGGAAGATGAAAGATTTAATTTTTTAGTAAAGAGAAGGTAAAACAAACAATTGATAAAAGAACAAGAAAAATCAACTAATAAAAGTAAGACCACAGATGAAAAACACATATTTTAATGTAAGAGTTAAATAAAAGATAGATATAGATCAAATGTTACGAGGATTAATCAAACTAGTAGAAGGTGTAGAGAAGATAAGTCCCATAGTTCTACAACATAATATGAGAGATTATAATTTGAATTGATTAGAAAGATAAATAAAGCTTTGTATACATGGTCCATTCCTTACACATTTCACAAAATAAATATTTAAGTTAGTAGCTAGCAGAGAAGTGTGTTCTTTAGTAAATACCCCATTGGGTATCATTAAGTAAGAATCCAACCAAAAATTGATCCAAAAACAAAATCTTCAATAGAATAGAGGTCATACATGCTTATAGTCATCCTCCTACCATATTCAATAGGATAATGGTTAACACAGTTAATGTCTTATATATAATTTTATTGAAATATACATAGATGATTAGATAGATTATAGAATGATTGAAGATCAATGATGAAAGATCATGTATATTTATTAATATTGATGCTAGAAAGATGTAGAAGTCTTCAAATCTCATTAACTTTAATTAATGTCTATTTGAAATACCATTTCATATTTTGCTAAGGAAAATCATATGTAAAGATAGAATGTTGTGTTGAACACACAACAATATTGAGAGGGGGGGTTAAATCAATCTTGACTAGATCTTAGAAATTTTGCTGTCACACAATTCTTAAGTATCTTTATCCAACTTAAACTTCAAATAAATATGTTACAATGACAATAAAAATACATCAACGCCATATTTTTACTCGGAAACCCAATATGGGAAAAATAATAGTGGGAAATATACTCACAATATATCATTATTTGCTAATATTTTAAGCCACAAGCCAAGGAGCACACTACACCTAAAATAAAAAAGAAACAACCCCATACTAAGACACCAACCTTAGACTAAATACAAGGAATTGAAAAAAATAAAAGGATAAATTCCTTCAGGGTAAGATAAAATTTTGCACAAGCTACCAAAAGAGCCAATTCTACTAGGCATAAGAAAGTGATGAACTAAAAATATGTAGGATCTCCTGATCATCCATTATAATAACTTTGTCAAAATTGCACTTTTCAACCTCTTCTTTTTTATATTTTCATCAAAATGAATGCACATTCAATCCTTAAACAATAAAATTCAATCCACACTTCAATTAAACCATCTACACATCTATATATCAATTTTATCATTCAAAACTACAACAAGGTCAACCACAAAATAAATAATCATTATTTACTCAAGGTTGTCCGCCTCAAATACATATACTCAATGAGGCCCACACCAAAGAGACAAAGGGAATCTAAAAACATCATAATACGCTTCTCACAAAGTGATTTAATCAAAATTCAAGCACTGCAAAAATCTTCAAAGTTGGCACCAAATGTAACATGTAGAAAAAACATAGGAACACATTAACGAATTAGCTCAAAAAAATCCATGATGCGCATAACTCCATTTGGAGCACAAAATGCCACAAAAATATCTATATTAGCCTCTTAAATCTTCCTTCAAGGCATATCCAAACCAATAAGTCATAAATAAAATTACCAGAAGTCATTGAGTCAGCCAGAATCCAATATAGAAAACAATACTACACTTAATACAATATAACTTCACTTGAATAGAAAAAAAAAAGATATCTAAATTAGAACATTGTGTAAACATTAGGAGCATGTCCACCAAACTACACAAGTGAGGACATTAGTGCAGAGAAATGTAGAGAATTCTACAGACCTATCCTGACTATCCTTGATAGCCAACCTCTTTGTAAACAAAAAAAAAAACACAAATCTAACCTCTAAACTTATGGGGACCTAAAAATGGGATAGTGCAACTTTCATAGACCATATATTAAAACACCAAAACTACAAGCCACCAACTTCATATGCAGATCACTGCATAGTATTCTCCCATAAGGACTTCGAATGCTTTTTCATGCATATATTAGATTTCCATACTTTTCACCTTCTAAATAAACAACATACCAACTTTTCATCACCACTAAACATCATAACAACATATGATTATCGAATACCAGACTTTAAATACTCTTTCCTACATATTTCAGCTTCCCATATCCAGGTACATGATAGCACTAAAGATAAATCTCATACCTTTTTGCATTAGGTTCAATATTTAACTTGCATACTCCATCAAGTTTACATCAATGCACACAACATGTTGACATCACTGACAACACTGAACACATAATGCTAAAAATCTCCCCCTTTTTCATTGATGGCAACACTAATGAAAAACAACCTAATGAATCACTATACTTCTCTCTCCCTTTGACATCAAGGACAAAGGGCACAATGCTAAAATATCCTTAGACTATATGACTCTTCCTTTTAGGGACATATTTGCACTGTGCTTCTCCTCCACTACATTACCAAATATTTCTCCCTCTTCCAGGCACAACAATATCAACAACACCACTCCCCCTATCAGGGAAAATTCATCTCTGAAATATCTTCCTATAACTAGGAAGCCACACCCTTAGCACCCCATGAGAGTATCAACCACATTAATTTAGGAGACTGAATATATACAGTAAGTCTCCCCCTAGAAAGATGAACCACTTTTATTCATCTAGTTTGATGCAAAGGAAATAAACCATAACTTCTGTCCTAGATACTCAAAATTATTCTTTGATAGTTTTTTAGTGAAGATATATGTAATTTGATCTTGTGTAGTCACCTTCTCCAATTTGACCTCTTTTTCTAGAACTTTCTCCCTCAAGAAGTTATATTGGATTGAAATGTGTTTATTCCTTGAATTCATTATCAAATTCTTTGAAAATTTCATAGCATTTGTACTATCACATATAATTGGAAGTACCACCTTGATATACTTTAGGGTTTATTCTATCCATTTTAATTGTGTGTACAAGATACTGCTACAATTTACTCTACGTCTGTAGTAGATAATGATACTATTTTTTCCCAAGAGATCAACCTATCTCCTAAGAAAAATGTACCTTTTCTTGTTCTTGTTCTGTCATCTGCACATCTCGCACAATTAGCATTAGTAAAAGTTTTCAACATAAAGTCATTACCTCTCTTGTACCACAACCCATAGTCCAGAGTCCTTTCAAATATCTAAATATTATTTTTATTACCTTCTCATTTGATTGTGTAGGACTAGTTTGATAGCTTACAACCATGCAAACAACATGCATAATGTGTAGTCTTGAAGTAGTCAAATACAACAATCAACCAATCATAGATCTATAGAGTTGTTGATAAACTTCTATAGATTCAAAATTTTTACTTAAGTGATTACCAGTTTCCAAAGGGGTTCCAAGTACTTTACAATCTTCCATTCTAAATTTTTTCAACATTTGTCTGATATACTTGGTCTAAGAAATAAAAATACCATCTTTCATTTGAGAAAATTAAATAAGAAGAGATTAATTTGATATCCCACTCATATTCATTTCAAAATCTTGCATTTCCTCAAAAAATATATTATACACATCATCATCACCTCCAAATATGATGTCATCAACATATACTAGCATTATCAATATTTATCATCTTCAAATTTGAAATATAAATTTCTATTTGCAGTAACTTTCTTAAAATTTTGTTGCAGTAGATGTCTGTCCAACCTAGCGTACCAAGCTCTAGGAGGTTGTTTGAGACCATAAATTTACTTTTTGAGTCTGCAAACTATATTTAGATCATATTAAAACTACAATCTATCTATTTTCTCACTGTAAACTTCCTCTTCAAGCTCTGCATTAAAAAATGCAAACTTGACATCCATATGATATACTTTGAAATTCATATAAGAAACAAAAGCAAAAAAGATTCTAATAGCTTCCATCCTAGTTACCAAAGCAAAACATTTCTTCAAAATATCTACCTTCAACTTGATTGTATCCTTTATATACCAATCTTGATTTATTTCTTGTGACTTCACCATCTTCATTCAACTTGTTCTAGAACACCCATTTGGTTCCAATTACACTCTTGTCCACTATCCTAGGTACTAGTTCCCATGTATAAACATTTTTCTATCTGATCCAACTCTTCTTTTATTTATTTTACCCACCTTTCATCTTGGTTGACTTCTACATAATTCTTTGGTTAAATCTTGAACATAAAATAGTAGTTTGTATGTTCATTCAATCTTGCCTTTCTCCTTGTCAATGCACCTTTTCCTTTGTCTCCAATTATCTAATCTTTAGAATAATACCTCTGTAAATATTTTATTGGGGTCTTAATATTTTCTCTGGTTCCTTCTCTTATTCTTCTCTTGATTCTTGTTTTCCTTTCAGAGCATTTATTTCTCTAGAAAGAGTGATATGGATATCTTTGAATTCTAACTCATGCTCTAGAGTAGTATGATTCAACTCCTTACTTATGTTGCAGAGTAGTTTGATTCAACTCCTCACTTACCAGGACATTAGTACTCTCAATAATCCTTTTTAGCTTCATCTTATAACATTTTTATGCATTACTTTTGTAGAATATCCCAAGAATATGCTTTCATCTAATCTTGTATCAAACTTTCTAAGATTGTCTTGATCTTTCTTGATATGGTATTTTCTCCCAAATATTTTGAAGTATTTCATAGTTATTACCTTTCTAAACCACAACTTATAAGGTATTTTTATACAATTTACTCTCACCTACACTCTATTAAGAAGATAAAAAAATGTGTGTACATCTCTCCAAAATATGTTAAGTACATTTTCATCATTCAACATGGTTGTAGCGATTTCTACAACAATTCTATTTTTCCTCTTAACCACTCTATTCTACTAGGAAGTTCTAGGAGAAGACAATTGCCTCCTAATTCCACAATCTTCACAAAATCTATCAAACATGTATGATGTAAATTTTTTTCCTCTATCAAATATTAAACAATTGAATCTAGCATCTATTTGATTCTCAACCAAAATTTTAAATGTCTTACACCTATTCAATGCTTCTTATTTCTCTCTTAAAAATGTGACCCAACTCATCCCAGAATAATCATTGTAGACACTTAAAAGTGGTGAATTCCTACAACTCACCTTTTTGGTCGTCATTTGTGTCATTAGTTTATTTTGGTCACGTTGGATCAATTTTGAGTGATTTTGATTATTTTTTATTCATCCTTTATTATTGTTGTCACATCATTTATTTTTTTGTCAATTCTTTGTATTTTTGTCTTTTGGCCCATGTCAGGTTAAATAATTTTGAAAATTATTTAATTAATGTCCTAGTGTCCCCTTTAGGCATAAACAAATCATATTTATTTATGTTCTTTGTCTTTTTATCTCACATTTAAATGTGATAATATTCAAATGAATTTTACACTTTTTGGAGGGAATTGGCAAGTGAGTTTTATTATTTAGTTTTTATTATTGACCTTTGGCCCTTCTTTTCCCTCTTGTCTATTCATTTCCTTTTGGTTGTGTTTGTTCAATTTTCAAATTGGGATTCCATATATTGACCCAGTTTCTCTCATTTTTGGTTAACCATGATTTCTAGTATCCTCGCCATTATTATGCTAAATTTTGTGCTTTCTTTTTTATGATATTGGTGCAATTATCATACAAAGAGCGACATTAAATTAGAGGAGAAAGAAAAATAATGGAGTGCAATGGAGAGTTTTCATAATTGGTATTTGTAATTTTATGTGAATAATTGATCATATTGGTGCAATTGTCATAGAAGGAGCGACATTAAATTAGAGGAGAAAGAAAAATAATGGAGTGGAATGGAGAGTTTGAAAATACATCGCTCACTGTTAAAGCCATATTTCTTAGTGCAATACTTGTTTAATGGTGTGATTTTGCTGCAACATTTGATCATTACCAACTATGTGGTATTCACCTCTGCATGGAGCTTCTTGAAACTTGCTAAAAATACTTCAACAATTATATTTATTTTCTCTTCTTGACATGTTTGATTATCTGTTAAATATGTAAGGAAATTCAAAAATTGTGTGGGATCTTTTTGAAGTAGCCTTTTTCATTCTTTTGAGTAGTGAAGACTAAGCATGGGCTTTGGTTACATATTTCCAACAATCAAGGGTCTATGATGAGAGACGTATAGCTTCCAGCCATTTAAGAATATTGATGCATACTATGCTACGTTAAATGTTATAGTTTTGAGCATAATTTCTAATGAATCATGTCTACTGAACATTATTTGTTTGAATGTGGAATATTATTCTACAATAGGGTTTTCCCAATAAATGCCTATGTAGTTGAAGGAATATTTTTGCACACTTGACAAAGTACCTTCTTATGTGACATTTGGGTAGTAAAGTTCAATTTTTGTTTTCAATTTGATTTTTCATTTTTTTTCAAAATTGGTAAAGTAGTGGTTTTGGTGTTGTAGATAATCTTGGGTACAACTATTTTATGAAGGTGGGGTTGAAGAATTTTTTTTGAAACTACTAATGAGTTTTTCATAAGATATTGAAAAAGTTGTAATTTTGATATTCCTTTTAGGTTTATATTTTTAGATAGATCACACTTCAATTTTCTTAAGGTAATGAACTCTATTTTTGTGTGTGTCTTGTGCACTTTCTCATTGGTGGACCTACTACTACGTGAAAATGATAGTGACACCAAAGTTTTATTTTATAGAATAAGAAATTTCTTTGGTGGGAAATGAGGTACTCATCCCAAAGCATAACCCTAAGTGGAACTCCTTCGGTCTACTATATTTAGATGTCAACATTTAGGTGATCCCCACAGTCTCCCTAGTACCCACATTCTTGTGAGATATATTAAATTCCTTCTTCCTCACCTAAAAATAATCAAGGTTATAATGATCCAATTCATGTTGGAATCTAAAGGTACCCCAATATGAACTATTGTTTTAGAATCCCAAAACATTATACTTGTTGGTGCGGAAGGTTGGAGGATGACTAAGACACCCCACACATACTCTTTATTATTGAGACATAAAATCCTCAAGGGTTTTGGACCTTTAGGTTAAGATAATCATGTGATTCCTATTTTTTATAAGGGGGATCCAATGACACTTAAATATCTATTTTTTAAATTTTTCTGGGTATAGAGTAATCCAAGTGGGGATTCAACAAGTAGCATCCTCAATTCAACCTTAGTTTGTGCTTGTCTTCAAAGAGTTTACAATTTTTTGATACCAATGAATAAAGACTTCCCAATGGCCACTTTGTTTGATGTTTCTTATGTGATTTTTTAAAACATCTTCTTAGTCAAACAACACTTGTCCAACCATTTGCACATTTACCTGAAAACATTTTTCATATCAAACCTTGATCAAAACATTGCACAAACTCAAATTGTGTGAACCTTGAATAAAAGGAAAACTTTGGACATTTGTTTCAACTTTCCATACCTAGGTGTTCCTTAATTTTCCTTAATTTCATAATTTCCTTTCATCTCAAATCACCCTTTAATCATTAACTTAGTCCATCCCATCATACCTTCTTTGGTCATTCATTTCACTTTTCCTAATTTATGACCTTAGTTTTCCTTTAGAATATTTATCCTTTCTACCATTTTTTCCTTATTATTTTGGACTCATAATATCCCTTGGTCATCCTTTCATTTGTTCCTTGTCCCTAGCTTTCATTTATATCCTTTTCATTCACCATTTTATAAACTTACCATTATCATATTGTCCTTTATCTCCATTTTATTAGTCCACCTTTAGACATTTCATTCTTTCCTTGCATATTTCATTATCATATTTTATTATCCTTTGTCCTAATTTTATTAGACCATCCTTAAAGTTTCATTCCATCCCATATGTCATCTTTGACTTGCATTTCCCAAAACATTTTAGAGCCATAGGTTAAATATTATCTCCTTTAGGTTGTGTTTTCCTCCATCCCATTGCATCATATTTATCATCCCCTTATGAATATGTCATATAGGTCCACACCCATGGGTGTTGAAACAAGATCCCAAGATTTTAAGAGACAACCAAAATTTTTACACCAACCCATGTATAATCCAATGTATGACACACAATCACGTTTTCTAAGAAAATCTGAATTCATTGCAACACAAAAACAAGATGATATCTTACAACCATGAGGTTTTAATCCAAATAGAGGATAACCTACAAATTTTCCTTGTCATTTCATATAGATTTATTTGTAGCTCCACAATAACCTAACTTTGGAAATGATTACCATTTCCCTAGACCTAGCTCATCATTTACATTCAAATTTGAGAAAAAGGAATAAACATCATTCCCAAAAAGGACCCACCTTTTATGTTGAATCAAGCTTCCATCCAAGTCATAGTAATACCCAACCTAAATCACCACCACATGTTCAAAAAGAGCCCCATATCCACCATCAATCATCCCTAGATTTAGAGTCCTCAAAATATAGTCACGACCCTTTCGTAAAACTTTCTCAAGAATACATTAATAAATATTTAAAATATTGGTGCTTAAGGAACCTATTAGACATTAATTTCTCACTGAAGAGAAAATAAAATCAAGTTTGAAGCTTAAATCCATGTTGGATAAGGCTGAATTACAACTTTGCAACCAAATAAAACCATCCTAAAATGAAAATTCCAAACCAAAACTCTCAAAGATTTACCTCAAAAAATAGGTCATAAGAAAGAAACTATTTCTGAGCATGACCAAAATCATTGACCCATGAATAGAAATGGCTCATTCAAAAATAATCACATTATTAAAATTCTTAACTCCCATCCTATTAGTTTCCCTCAAATAGCCTCCATATGTCCCACCATTCCTTCATTCCCTAAAGATCCACAAGATAAATGTACAACATCTCTATCAAATAGTATATCCAATAATGCAAACTATCATGGGATATACATAATATATTTCCAAGCTAATTTTTTTCGTAATACATGTCCCTTCCATGATTCACAAATTCTAAATCCAATGCTACCACTACCACCATGTTCTCCAATTCCAAACAAACCCATTGTAGAGAGATCCATCCAAAGTCCATCTTCCTCATGTCAAAACATTAAATCATTCCCTAAATTTCCCATTCATATTGAATTTCATACCCCATGTTAGGAGGATGATCTAAAGCATGAAAAAATTAGTCCTAAAAGAATCAAGATCAAGATCCTAAGAAAGACCAATCCCATACTATTGTTGACCAAGATTCAATCTTCCTAGAATATAATGATGATCCTACAATCTCTATCTATCTTATCGATGATGATTCCCATCAGTCCCAAGAAAAAAGTGTCCTTCCCAGTTCCGATCTTCTAATTCTTAACAAAGATTATGACATCTCATCCATTCTCAAAATTATTCCATCCAAGGTCAAGAGAATAATACCCTTAATATGAAGATTTATGATACCCTTCTAGGTCAATATCGAATAATTATTTCATCCTCATGTCCAAAACAATATCCCACCATCCCATTGGATCCTCCTTAAGATCCCTCTATCCCTTCATCCCCATGTCTTATTCCTTGATGAGCACCATAAGATCCCACCATCACTTAGGATCCTCCTCAAGATCCCTCTATCCCTTCATCCACATTTCCTAATCCTCCATTTCAACCACAAGATCCTATTTTTCTAGATGACCCCATCATTCCTCCTATTCCACCTCATGAAGAACTTGTCATATCTTTTGATCCCCCTCATGATTATTTAGCACTTATGTACAAGATGTTAATGAAACTATTACATATCAAATGGGTTCCTCCACTTACATCTAGTCTTGTTTACTTAAAAATAATATCATTTCCTCCATGTCATATCCACCTCAAAATAGACTCACATCTTGTTTCCAAAGTAACAAATATCCCATTGGTAGTTGTCAAATCATGTATTGTCAAGGAAATGGGTAGGCCTCCACGAGAAAGGAAAATTAGAACCCTTCCATATCAAATCAAATCCTAATGGTCATGGCCTCAATTAAATGTTGCATTAAAGATGTTGGTAGCCCTAAAAAATCTAAATTCAAACATATACCCTCCCCTTCAACTCTTCCATCTATCTTAGGTCTGTATATACCTCCATTCATTAGCTCAAAATCCACTTACCCTTTTATTAATCAAGATAAGTATACCATCCTAAAAAGTTAGCACCCATTATTGCATGTCTTTAGGACCTATTAGACCCCATTTTAATGATTTCAAGATCCAAATGTCTTTATTCTTGATTTCCCATATCTTTAATTTTTCTCTCCTCAAAACTTTTCACATTTCCCAATACCGAGATCTTCTTTGAAATTAACAATGCTAGGACTAGGTTGAACTAATTTGGCCTTGTCCTAGACTAGGTCGACCCAATTTGACCTTGTCATAGGAAATTGTACTAAAGAAGGCTCCGAACCCAATGCAGAGGTTTTTCTTCTTGATCTTTATTTGTGGTCGGCCAAAAAATATTGAATCCTGAAATGAGTATAAAAGGGGGTCTTATCCTCTCATTTTGACATCTACTATCCATTAATTATTGTGCAATACATGATCATGCAATCTTTTTGCATACTATTTTTTGATTTCAAGAGCAAGTGCAATTAAGCTAATTGAGGATTTAGATTCAAGGTTTGAAGGAAAGCATCCAATTCAAGGTCTCCAAGTCTCCATATTTCAAAAAAATAAAATATTCTCTCATTGATGTGAATTTGTCTCCCATGATGGCCAAGTAGAGGAATTATCAAGAAAGAAAGAAGATCCATTCCTCTTCTCCATTTAAGATTTAAAGCATACTTTCATTTCAAGATCTAGGATTGGAAAGTGTAGATCCATTGCATTTGTGAAGGAATCATTGATTCTACAATAGATTCCAAACATACATTTCAAGAATATTTGTGGATTTGACTGATTTCTACATCCATCCATGAGGGTTTTTCATGCAAGGTAAATCTGACATTTATCTTGATTACATTACTTTCCTTCTGCAATTTCTATTTCATTTAAAGGTTTATTCCTATACATGGGGCTTGGCCAAGGAAAGCCCCCTCCCACAACCTTTTTTCCTTTTTCTTGTGTGTAGGAACATATTTTCAAAGTTTCAGATTCATATTTCAGGAGTTACAGAACTAGTGGTAGATTCTTCACAGATTCCATCAGGTTCGGAGTCTCCAGGACAAGGTCAAATTTTCTTGACATAGTCCTTTAGATCCATAATTTTCAGTCATAAGTTATAGGTGTTAGAGTGCTAGATCCAAAACCATTTATGCTTCTGACAGTTTTGCGACAGTCAAAACAAGATCTGAAGTTTACTCTTCTTCTCCTAGATTCAAGGTGAGTTCATTCTTCCTCTTTTCATCTTGCACTTACTTTTATGTATCATATATGATATCATATCTTGTTAGTAGTAATTTAATTTATCATAGTATCAATTCCTTTCATACATTTTCATATCATTTTACATATCATATATACTTTAACATTAAAGAAACCCATCCCCAAATCACACTCCATCTTCAAATCTAGATCTTGCATTAGCCTCCCTTCATCCTTTTGGGATATGCTAATGTGATTTGGGTTTGAGGGTGATCCTTTTGGGGTATTCCTAATTTATCATACCCCCATCCATTCAATTTGGTGAGTGATCTTCCTCCATAGCATTGCTCGCCATTTCATATGGCACATTTTGGTGAACCTGACTCTTTCATGCATTATAATTTCTGATTTGGTACTTAGATATTCTTTATATGAACTCTTTGATGAAATTAATTTTCCATTATTATACAAAAACCACTTTCAGTAATGCCTACACTGAAATACATGAAAGAGAAAAATGAAGATCAAATTAAGAGATCATAAAAATTGACTAAGTACAGAGAGAACCGATGACACTAGTTAGTGTGTAAATTGAAAATCACAAAGAAGAAAGATAAAGTGGAACCCGATAGAGGAACCTAAAATGAAAATTATAGTGTAGACTGAAAAGATAGATATAGTGCAACCGATAGACAAAACCAAAGGACAGTCAAGCATGACCGACATACAGAACCAAAAGTCAGTTGCAGCCCGCAAAAAGTGGTTCTAACTTCCACGTCAGATAAAGCAAGTGTATTATATTTATAAGATATTTAATTGTTTTAAATCCAATTATTTAGGGACAAGAAACATTAATGTGATTTCTTTAATTAGTCTAACTAATTTAAAACACATAGACTAGGAGATCTAGGTATAAGTTGTAAACCTGATCTTAGAGTTAACATTGTTTTTATCAAAACTCGATGAAGTCAATCCATATATAAATAGATGATGAAATCATTCATTATGAGTGTGTGTGAGAATAAAAAAAGAGAGAGGAGAACACAATGAGCACATATATGGATTAAATTGAGATTTTCAAGAACAAGTACAAAAAAATAAGGATTTGGTTAGTAGAACCAAGAATAGAGGAAACCGATAATCAGAGGTATTAATCAATCACTATTAGGTGATAATATTTTTCATGTAAAATAAATTGGATTTGTACCAGTAATAGGAAATTGCATTTACCAGGTCAATTTGTAATTTTCTTTCATTCTAACCAGTGGAGAAAAGTGTAAAAATCCTTTCAAGGAAGGTGGATTTAACAGTCCAACATCAAATCTCTTAACCGAGTGCACACTTAACAGTGTTGCTAAATCTCTTAACAAAGTAGACTTTAACAGGTCTCCACTGATACTCCTAACAGGGTAGATCATCAGAAGTGATCAAATTGTAAGCCTTAACCGACCCCTTCCAATCTGCAGATAGTGAAGTTTTGTGAGTGCCATCCCCATTACAGTTTTTACTTCCTAACAAGAGTTTTCTGCGATATCATATCTTGTGTTATGTGTCAATTACTTTCATGAATGTTTCTATGAATGAATCAAATGTGTATTAATGTTATTAAATGATATAACTTACATCAAGATAGTTTAGATCAGATTGAATGGACATGCAACTGATTACAAAGGTTAATTGATTAAAGGATACAAAAAGTTTTAGAGGTACTAATTCACTACTCCCCTCTCAGTACATACTTCCAATTAATCCCAAAAATTGGTATCAGAGCTAGGTATCTTCTTAGAAAGCTTAAAGGCTTAAGAGAATATATCATATAATGGAGAAGTACAAACTTGATAAAAATATTGAGCACAAAAAGCTTGAAATTCAGATGTTCTTTGAACAGTATAAAGAAGCTAGAATCAATATGAGGTAGTTGTTGGATGAAAGAAAGAATATGGAATATTTCTGTAATGAGACAGATTATCATGAGGAAGAGATACCATATTTATTTGAGTCTTCAGGATCAACTACAAACAAAGCATCAAATACATCAGGAGAAAGCATCACTAGCCTAACTGAAATCAATCTACATATGGCTGGACAAGTTAAATCTTTGCAAATTGGTCAAGAGACACAGATGGTGAGAATGATTGATGTCATGAATAATGCTAGACAGGATGAACAATAAAGAACACTAGCTATTAATGATAGAAGAAAGATCACAGATAAGCTACAAGAAAAAGAGTCTGAAATACAAAGACTTACAGAGCATTGCAATGAGATAACAAATCAGATTATTCTTATGAGTTAAGAGGCAAACAAAATAAATGTTGAACTCATTAAAATAATAGAAGCTATCGGTGAACTGAGGGATAAGAATGGAAATTTAAAGAATTAATTAAGAATACAACAATAGCATAATGAAATTATCGAAAAGGCTGAAGAAAGAAATAAAAGAATGGACGATTTTCTTGAGGGACAATGAAGAGTCAACAAAAACAACGGTCTAGGCTTTACCAAAAATGGAGAATCATCAAATCAACCCAATCCAAGGAATTTCTATGAAAATCCAAGACCAAGAAAGCTTACATGCAATCACTATGGAAAGCAAGGCCATACATCAAATGTATGTAGAGGGAAAATGAAAGGTATTCCTAAATCTACATCTTCATTCATAGGATTCTGTTATAAGTGTAACAAGAAAGGTCACAAAGCATATGAATGTAAGTCTAAGATGAAACAACCAAAGAAGGAAAACTACATGGAAAAATATTGTCCTACATGCAAAATGAATGGGCACACAACTCTTGAATGTTGGAAAAAGAAAATACAATCATGGAAGCCTAAAGGTCAAGAAACTCCCTATCAACCAAAGAGAGACGGTAATCAGTATGTATGGGAATACAATACTTGGAAAAATTGTACAACATGTGGAAGATATGGCCACTTTTCTACAAAATGTATGAGATAATGGACTAGAAAGTCTAGAGGCTGGACTAACCCCAGAATGGCATGCTTACACTATCATAAAGTTGGTCATCTCAAGAAAGACTGTAGAGACTAAATGACAAAGACAAGCACATATCCAAATGGAAACACCATTGAAGATATCTGGAGGGCTAGAGACAAAATATGGAGAAAAGATTCAAACAATGATGAAGCTAGAATGAGCAATACAGATGGTGACACCCCATCCAATGGATCCGGTGACATCACCAACCCCACCTAAGAAGAACAAGTATGGAACTGCATTACCCCAAGCTATTAATTTACATAAGTTCCATAATATGTTGATATAATTTCAAATTAGCATAAGAAAGATGCATCGTGGTTGTACTTGTTGAAATATGTGATAACTATGCCTTTGGGAATATATACTGAAACCCTTTGTTATACACTCAAAGTTAAGATTGCCTACATTTACCGAGAAGCGTCGGTTAAAAGCAAAAGCTTCTAGTATGGACCAATCCTCATCAGTAAATAAGCACATGAACAAGTTGTCAGTGATACCAAAACCTGTCAGTAAAAACAAAGTGAACAACGACAACTCTGAAATGTTGTAAGTTTCACCGATGGAAGTAAATTCTTCACCAATGAAATCAGTCTTTATACACCAAGGAGTTGGTAAGAATTTATGACACTCATTTTAGGGCAATGACTATAAATAGGGCATCAAAACAACTCACTTGTCACAACACCCAAAGCAGAGTGACCAAAGGCAATTTTTGAGCAGGAAGAAACCAAGCTACAGAGTGATCACGAATCGACCTCTAGCACTCCAAAGTAGTTTAGAGATCATTCCAAGCACAAATAGTAAGTTCTTTGAGACTGACAACTCTATTTTTACGCATTACGTAGAAGCCATAATTTTCTAAAAATGACATTGACTTCACGAAACATGAAATCTAAGAATGCAAATAAGACAAGTTCAAGCTCATCAAGAACATGGCATGTGAGGAACCCAACTATAAGATCCATCCTGAGGTTTCCTCACAACCTGACGACGCTGGTGCATTTTCACTCATTCCAGCTAGGGTTTTTCTGGTTGAAGATGTTTTATCCTTCATACACTACAAGATTGTAGAGATTGGAACATTAGAAGTAGAATAATCTTACAAGAAGCTATGTAATGATGATGGAACACTTAAGGAAGAGCACAAACACATTGAGGTGAAAGGGCTCACCAATTCCCTAATGTTTCTGAAAGTCTTCAAAATCGAATGGATTCAGTTAGTACAAATCATAATGCATAACAACAAGTTACGGTTGGATGAACCGAAGGAAATAACCTGAGATGTCATCCATGCGGTCACCGGTTACCCCGTAACTAATAAAGTAAAGGCACTTAAGCATCCACCAAAGGCAAAAACCAAAAAGATGACATGAGCCAAATGGGATGGTTGAGGATTGAAGGTAACAACAAAAACTAATGATGAGATCAAGTTTGGTGCATGTTTTTTGGGCTACAAATTCTTCCAAGCAAGAAGATTAAACAACATAGCATCAGGTGCAGTGGACATAGCCTACAAAATTGTGAAGAAGGGTACACAATTAGACTTATTTGAGCTACTCCTGAATCAATTGAAGGACAACTTAAAGACAATCAGTAATGCAAAGTCAAACACTTGTAAGTTTGGCTCACTAATAATGTGTATCTTCTTTTATTTTCAAGAAAAGTTCCCATTGGTAGGAGATGTAAAATGGGATAGCACCAAACTGGTCACCATGCAAATCAGTGAGCACATAGCTACACTGGGAGATAACTTTGAAATAGTCATGGATGAATACTTTAATGTATTCAAAGACCGAATGCAAAAGAGGGTAAGAATCCCAAAGAAACTCATTGAACAATACAAGGATGAGATATGCTTCATGGTTGACACAGATAATACTTACATCAAACCTATTGTAGCAAGGACAACATGGTTGCAACCATTGGAATATGAGATCAACATTGATCTTGCAACAAAGGAAATTGATGCCTTAATCAATGAACCAATGGACAAGAAGCAATGAAGGTTTGGAACATATGAAGAGGCCAAGACAATAATTAAATCAGGCCTAGTCGTCAAGAAGATAGTCAAAAATAAGGACAAGATGGTGAAGAATCTCAAGAAGATTCTATCAGCAATCGAGGAAGAAGAAGATGTTGAACAAGAGGAGGAAACCGAAGAACAGTTGTCTGTTGGTAAATATGAAGAAAAGAATGACTCTGAGGAAACATACAGATTTTCCACCTCCTCCACCATCTAAGAAACCAAGGACAACAACTGCTTCAAGGAATAGAAGCCAAACATCCAAAGAATCTACTCCTTCACCCCTAAAGAAAGGAAGGGTCGGGACTTACAAAAGGAAAGCTCCCGCACCGAAAAGAGGGCAGAACAAGAAAGACAAGAAATTCATCAAAACTTGAGAGGACATAGAAGACACCGAGAAAGATAAAGCCTTAGAGGCAGGAAATGTCAAGGTAAAAGAACCTGAAACTATTAATGGCATTTGTGTTTATATTGCAAATTCTGGATCAATTACAGATCCAAACATTAGAAAATGGAAGAAAATAAATCAAGAAGATCAGAATAAGATTGAGAAATCCATGATAGCTAAAATGTATAACTTCAAATATGTACCAATGCAATTTGAAGGAAGTTATGTACCAAGGGAGCTCTTGGATAGATTATCCTCCCATTGGACATTTTCATTAAAGATGAGAAAGAGATTAGAGAGAGAGTACTCATTTCTCTAATGCCACCTAAATCAAATAAGGTAGAGATAGATGAGATGATGGAGAAACAAAAGAAGGAATTCTCACCAAAGCGAAGGGCATATAAATTTCTTGAAGGTAAGTTAATTGAACTTGAACAGGATAGCCATAAGAAATGGTGCAAGATCATGAACAAACCTATTGAGGAGGTAATCCCCGACAAAGACCTTCAACAACAAGATGTTGATAAGGAAACTCAAGATGATACATCCATTGAGTTAGATAAAGAAGAGGATGATACAATAGGAAATAAAAATGTAGATGTTGTAGATGATGCATGGGATGATACCACAAATGATAACATTGTGGATATTAATCTCATCGACATTACCGATGACCCAGCAGATGAAATCAATAAGGATGAAGATGTCACTATTGCAAAAGACACAACTGATAAACAGGACACAACAATTGATACTGTACAGGTGAACATTACATGAAAACTACCGATATTGATACAAGCTATCACTATCATGCAAGAAAAAAACAAATCACCTGAGAAGGATACCCAAAAGGATGCAAGAGAAGAAGCAAACAAGGATAAAATTGATGGTCAACAAGACATTGGAGATACTCAAGATGTAACCAAAACTAATAAGGTTATTGATGGAGATAAGGAAAAGGATGCAGAGACTCAAGACAAGAATGAAAAAACCAAGACTGATGAAGAAAAGGACACCAACGAAGGAGACAAACCAAAAGATGGTACTCCTAAGAAAATAGACAAGAGTGCTACCAATGATGTTAAGGTGAATGTAGAGACGTCTACAGACACCCAATGAGCTGACACCGATGCCAAGCAGTAGAAAGAGGCACAACATGTCACTTCATTGAGCACAATAGAAAAGGCTGAGAAATTGGCAATGGTGTTACATTCTACTGAGTCACAAAAGAAGAAGAAGAAGACAAAAAAAAGAAAGTTAGAGGTTACATTAGATGTTATCATTGTAATACCAAAATGTGACCCCTCTACACTTGACTTTAAAACATTACAGGAATATGGAGAGATATGCCAAAGGAAGGCATTGCAAGAAAAGAAGAAGAATCAACATAGGAACTCCATGGTACTGGAGACAACATGGGACATACTACATCAAATAGTGCCTGATGTTGAAATTGATCTAAATAAGCCAATACTTGACCAATTATCTACCCTCACTGATGCAATCACAACTTAGAACATTGATGCTGAGAAGGCAATTGAGGAGAGAGCCGAAAAGAAGTACCAACAGAAGCTCATAGAGAACATTAGCCAAGAAGTGGCAGTAAATAAGGTAAAGCTATCAGAATTCATATCTGAATTAGACCTCATCATATCTGAATCTATAACCTTAATAAAAAATCTAAGCACAATAGAGAAGTTCACTAAGGAAAATAGTGACAATATAGAAAATCTAGATGCAGATCTAGCAAACGGTGCTAGTAGCCTAACCATAGATGGAGAAAATGTAGTCAAACTACATTATGAGAAGATAATTGAGATAAAGAGGTTAAGGAAAGAGCTATGGGAGGTAGAAACACATTTTAGAGAAGAAGTAGCCGAGCTACAAGCTCAACTTCTGCCAGATCTTACACTGCTCCAACAACACATCAGTGCAGTAAGGCAACTGATTGCAACTCCTGAGATGTCTGTAGCAGACAACATCTATGATATGCATTCAAAGATTACACTTGAGAACATGGCTCTGGAGAACCTAAAAGAGCAATGGGAGAAATTGATGGAAGACATGAAGTCTTCACATTCCCATATTTTTTATAAGCTCTAAGGTAAATGACCTTTACCCTTAATATCAAATAAAGGGGGTAATGATATGAGTACAAAATAAAAAAGGAAAATGTTATGTACATTTATTCAGATGGGAAAATGGTAGATATGTATATGTATATTCATAAAGGGAAAATGATATAAGTAAAATATATAATATGTACAGATATACTAGCTTATAGATAGGGGAGTCATTAAATGACTAAGGATTATATATGTTGTATATACTTAACATTTTGTTAGTATTTTGCACATATCATTTTTTGATACTAATGTCAAAGGGGGATATTGATGACATTAATTTCCATTAGTATAAAAACAACACTTTTGGTAATTCCTACACCAAAAGATAGGAAAGAGAAAACTGAAGATCAGATTAAGAGATCACAAAAATTGACTAAGTACAGAAAGAACCGATGACACAAGTTAGTGTGTAAACCAAAAATCACAAAGTAGAAAGATAAAGTGGAACCAGATAGAGGAACCTGAAATGAAAGTTGTAGTACAGACTGACAAGATAGATACAGTGCAACCGACAGACAAAACTGAAGGACAACCAAGCATGACGGACAGACAAAATCGAAAGTCAATTGCAGCCCACAAAAAGAGGATCTGACTTTCACATTAGATAAAGAAAGTGTATTCTATTTATAGGATATTTAATTTTTTTAAATCCATTTCTTTAGGGACAAGAAACATTAATGTAAGTGTTTTAATCAGTCTAACTGATTTTAATGTAAGTGTTTTAATCAGTCTAACTGATGTAGGTATAAGTTGTAAACCTGATCTTAGAGTTAACATTGTTTTTATCAAAACTTGATGAAGTCAATCCATCTATAAATAGATGATGCAATCATTCATTATGAGTGTGTGTGAGAAGAAAAAAAGAGAGAGGAGAAAAAAATGAGTACATCTATGGATTGAATTGAGAGTTTCAAGAACAAGTACACAAAAAGAAGGATTTGGTTAGCAGAACCAAGAATAGAGAAAATTGATAATCATAGGTATTAGGTGATAATATTTTTCATGTAAACTAAATTGGATCTATATCAGCAATAGGAGACTGCATTTACCAGGTCAGTTTGTAATTTTCTTTCATTCTAACCAGTGGAGTAAAGTGTAAAAATCCTTTCAAGGAAGGTGGATTTAACAGTCCAACATCAAATCTCTTAACTGAGTGCACACTTAACAGTGTTTCTAAAGCTCTTAACAGAGTAGACTTTAACAGGTCTCCACCGATACTCCTAACAGGGTAGATCAATAGAAGTGATCAAATTGTAAGCCTTAACTAGCCCCTTCCAATATGCAGATAGTGAAGTTTTATGGGTGTCATCCCCACCGTAGTTTTTACTTCCTAACATGAGTTTTATGCAATATCATATCTCTTAATATGTGTCAATTACTTTCATGAATGTTTCTATGAATGTTTCAAATGTGTATTAATGTTATGAAATGATATAACTCACATCAAGATAGTTTAGATTAGATTAAATGGACATGCAATTGATTACAAAGGTTAATTGATTAAAGGATAAAAAAAGTTTTAGAGGTATTGATTTGCCCCTCCCCTCTCAGTACATACTTCCGATTAATCCCAACACTCTTTTCTATGCATTATAGTTAGATCATATATTTCATTGTATGCATTTTGTTAGCTAAAATTTACATTATCTCATAGTTTCATGCTTAAATTTGATAGTTAAATTGCATTGCATTTATCTTTCCTTTAATTCCCTTTTGCATGAGATTTATCACTTTGAGTCCAAACTATAGTATTATAGTTAAAAGAAGCCATAGAATTATGGTTTCCTTTGATCCTAAGACCTCCTTCTTTCCTAGTAATCTTGATGAGACCAACATGCATCCTAATTACATCAATCCTATCATGGAGAACAACTCTTCTCATTATTCTCATGAAGAAGATGAAGCATTAAGGGCTCCTCCTGCTCAAATCCAAAAAAATTCCCATGAGTTTGAGAAGTTTGAAGAATGTCTAGGTCAAGAAATCAATAATCATGAAGCTCTTTCCATTGTAGAAAGCTTAAGGAAACTTATTCACAGTGATGAACATGGTGATAACCTCTTGTGTAGAATATCTCATCTCATTAAAGTTAATGTCAAACCCATTAGGGATTGTGATCAAGAATTAGGATTTACTCCACCTCCTACAAGTGTTGATACCTCGTTTCCTATCTCTACTTCCTGTCCTAGTGTATCCACTTATGCTCCACCTATCATAACAACTTCAATTCAAAATCCAAAAAATGTGATTATTCCTAATCCTATTGCTCCTTCTAACCCTTCAAGTGTGTCATGTGTTTCATTGTGATCATCTATGCCTAATTATCATAGTGTTCCTTTTTCATAATCAACCATTCCTTCAATTTACAACAATGCTCCTAAAATTTCTCATTTTTATCCTCCTACAATTATTTCTACCATTAATAGCTTGGCTCATACTGTGTCTTCTTTGCAATAAAAAGCTTCCTCAATGACTCAATCCAAGTTCATCATTCCTACTTGTGATATTTATAGTCCTTTGTCTATGGATATTTTCATGCTATTATCGCACAATATATGAATATTCCTCATCTTGACACTTATAATGGAAAGGGTAATCCCATGACTCATGTTACAAATTTCCAAACCTTGTGTAGTGATTTCTCTCATGACCATAGGTTCATGGAAAAGTTTTTTACTAGAACCTTTTGATACAAATCCTTGCAATGGTATTGTTCCTTTCCTCTTTATTCAATTGATTCCTTCCAAAATCTTGCTAATGCTTTCATTGAACAATTTCAAAACAACATTGGTCCTAAAATATGTCTAACTCATTTAATGCATTGTAAACAAGGTGTTAAAGAACAATTTAGTGATTTCATTGGTATATTTAAAGATTTGCATGCTCAAATTTCTTTTCCTATGCATGATATTGATGTGAAACACATTTTTATTGATAATTTACAAAGTAACATTAGAGATAAAATACTTCTTTCTGAATTCTCTTCTTTTCCACAATTGTATATAGTGCTTCATCATTATCAATGTCAAGTGAGTCAAATTGAGAGAACCATTCCAATGGCTCCTGTTCCTGTTGATAATAGTGATGCCTTATCTGATTTCAAAAAAATTCAAAAATTGAACAACTCCATCAAAATAAACAAATCATCCAACAATGTTGATGAACAAGTAGCAACAACATCCAAAGGTGTGGCTCCTTTGTCATCTATTTTTAAACCCGCTCATAATTATACTCAACTTTTTGAATCTTTGCATAATGTGATGTTGAAGTCACTTAATGCTAATGTGTTAAAACTCCTCCTATGAAACCTATTGAAATGTCTAAACCTCAATCCAAATACTTTGATCCCAAATATTTTTGACAATATCATGGTCAGCTTGATCATGATACTAAAAAATATTTCTTCTTGAAAACTATTATCCAAGATCTTATTGATTCTAAGGCTATATCTGTTGATGGTGAACATGATCAAGGAAAAAAAATTGTTGCACCTCCTAACCAAAACTTGCAAATCTACAAAAATTATTTTCCATCTCATTCAACCAATACTATTGATCAACCTTCTTCTTCCCAATGCATTGACTATGATGAAAAGTTAATGAAGCCAATCATGTTTTTAACCAAGTTGATAAAGTCAAACCTCAACCTCTATCTAAGCCTTTCATTACCTTTGACCCTACTGAGACAATTAAAGCATCTGATGGTCCTCTCTAGAATGTCACAAAGGTTAATGGCCTTGCTTTTCGAGGTGTCCTCATTGATCCTGCTTGCATGCTGAATGTGATAACTGAAGAACATCTTTATAGTAGACAAATATAATTTTTTTTATTATGATAAATATGATATTATGATTCAAACTTGCAATGCATTCCTTTATCCTTCCCATGGTTCCATTTCATTCCTTGTTGAAGTTAGTGGTAAAACTTTAGATTTTACCTTCACTATCATTCCCACTTCTAATCAATTTCAAGACAAACTTGGTCTTCCTTGGATTACCTCGATGCATATTATGGCTTCTCCTTTTCATAAATGTGTTAAATTTCCTCATAATGGAGAAATAATGACTATTAAGCATATTCTTTATCAACATTCTATGCCTCATGATTCAGTTGACCTTGATTTCTTTTGGCCTTCTATGCCTCAACCAACTCAAACCCATCTTGACCATATCTTTAGATCATATCAATCCTACAAATTTCAAAAGATTAGATCATGTCAAACCTACAAAGTTCAAAATATTTGTGAACATAGAAAACCTAAGGATGTTCCATCTCTTTTCCATGGACGTGGACTTCTTCCTACACCACGTATACCTCCTCTCCCTATTTATTATACACATACTTCTCAACCCATCTCTCAACCTAGTGTGGTTCCTTTCATTCTTCCTCCTAAAGAAGAAAAGGACCAGATGTTGATTGATCCTATCCTAACCCAAATTTCTAGAAAAACCAAATGTAACCATCATGCCCGTGACTATCATCACAAGAGTATCGCTAGATTTTGTCAACGTGCTTCTCAAAAAATTGCTTCACCTACACTTCCTCAACTTTCACTTTCCTTTGACCAACCCATGCTTGAGGCAATGGAGGAAGTGAATTTAAACAAAATAAAGATGAATAAACATGACAATGTAATTCGTATCTTGGATTCTATTAAAATTAATCTAGATGAAGAAGATACTCTTAATGTGATGTTCTTGATGCTAACAATTATATTCATGCTAGTAATTATGATGACATGCATGAGACTATTTATATTGACTATTATTTACCAACTATGCTTTCACAACAATTATCTATCATTCCTAGTGACAAACATAGTTGTTAGTGATTTTAATTTTAATACAAGAAAACACTAATTAACAAGGCACAAATGCCTTCTTCACTTTGAGATTCACCAAACTCAGGAGGATATTACCAACTTACAAGACTTAACATATAACTAAATCAATTTGGACATTAGACTTGAAACTTACAATGGTGAATGGCTCTCAGACTTATGTATAATGGGTGTTAATATTTTCCAACCTCATTGATAGTCCCACTTACATTAACTACAACTGAGAACACATAATTTATATGAATACATGAAACCTATTCCTACAAACATGAAAGGAAAAGTGATTTTGGAAGTTGATTATGAAAATACACCAAAATTTGTGACAGACCACTGCCAAGTCATGTGCTACAGAGTCAAACATGTAACTAGAATAGGATTCCTATGAGAAAACTTGAACCAACATATATCTAGATGTTACTTCATTACAATAAAAAATTTCTTCAATTCATCATGGAGCTCTTCAATCCATTTGTGCATCCAAACCTACAAATATCCACCCAAAGTATTTAACCATTCCATTGAAACAAACCCAGGAGTAGATATTACAATAACAAAAACAAGCTATAAAGACAACTTTGAATATCTTTGAAAATCAAACTTGTACAAATATCGATGCAAAACTCAAAATTATAGTTATTTGGACAAAGTATTTAACATTTCCTTCAAATGGGATCAATGAACATACAACTCTATTGCAGAGGATCTGAAAAAGAAAAATTCAAATATTCTTGTTGTATTCAATTTGTATAATCTAGAGTACTCAAATTTGGAGACAACTCGGTGACAATATCCAAAAAACTATGCACAAACTGGTCAATACCTACTTATAAAATCAAACTATTGTAGAAAACATTCATATCTACCACCTAAAACTAGACAGACCTATTTACATACATGAAGGAAAAATTTTAGAACCCCTTACACTACTAGAGAAAGCGAATATATAGAAGAGGAGAAAAACTCTAGATTCCTCTAGTGCTTCCACATGTCCATTCCTTCCATATATTTGATTTGCAAAAAGAAATATCTCTTTTCTCCTCACTGCTGAAAATATTTGCACTGCACACACTTGGACTACACTTTTTTAACTGGAAAACATTCACTATGTAAATATCTCCATTTATTTTATTCTTGTGAATGATTTTCATCCTCTCTGTTCACTTTGCACCTTTTGTCTTCAAGTGGAAATGACATCCCTTTGTGTGATTGTTATTTTCTAGCCACTTTTCCTTTTACGTAAATACACTCCTCATGATTAATATTCCCTTTGAGAACACTTTTATCCGATAACAATCTCATTGTGATATCATTTTCAACCTTTGGAGGAAACACTTAACTTAGGTAAAATAAATTCACTTCTTTATGTAATCATTTCAGAGTGAGAGATAATAATATTATTATTTCGAAAACTAGTTCCCCTCTAACAAACCCGAGTATGACTTTAACCATGTATCTTTTCCCTTTTACATTTTTCATTTGCTCGGATGAAACCACCTCAATCTGGGTGAAAACCATTTGTAAATTTCTAATGAAAACATTTTCACCAATTTTGTATCCATGGGTAAAAACATATTTACCTACTTCATCTGATTTGGTATTTTGATCTCACTGTGAAAACAATTTTACACTTTGGATAAAACAAATCATTGGGTATCAAAAGAATAACTCGACTTTCACATAGTCTAATTAAAAACTTCAACCTAATGTTTTACTTTCCCTCGTGCTAGAAAAAATAATCAATTATTCATTTCCCCAAATTTATACTTTATCCTCCATGTAGTTATAAGAATGTTTCCTAGTAAATGTATTTCACCTTGAGTAAATGTAATCCCTTACTCCCATTTTTTTTCTATCTAAAAATGATTTTCACCTTTAGATAAAATCATTCACTTTGAATTTTTTTTTAATTTTATCATATATTCATCTTTACAAATTTCCTCACCGTTGTTAAAATAATTATCCTTACACCATTTTGTGAAAAAAATTTCACACTAATAAAAGATCAAGCTCTAGTTTCATTTTACCCATGTTCTCAAGACTGAAAACTTCTCTTCACATAGGACACAGATTCATCATATTGTGCTAAAGTATTTGTCCCTGTGCTCAAACTTTTAAGATGAAAGATAGAGTAGTTCACCAAAATCTAAGGAGGTGAAATAGGTGCGTTACATTTATAGGAAGAAGACCAAGACTTTACCATAAAGGAAATCCAATTAGCACAAGGTAAAGTGCCAATTTGTGATATTCTCAATGTAGGGACCTTGGGTTTTGTTCCTCCTTTCCCTAAGAGAAGGAATAGTAAATACTATGTGATTTGATCTACGAAAGTAAGTGCTATGAAATGACAAAGAGGTGAATATACTAACCTTGAGAGCTAGTAGAGGAGAAACATTCAGATCAAAAAATAGACTATCAAACTGTATCAGAAACTGGAACAGAGTTGGATCTAGAATCAGGAGGCTGAGATATATTGACTGTAAAATATGAAAGTCTCATAAAAATGTCAAATTGGAGGGTACAAGTCAACTTGGTATAGGTCAAGGTCAACCTGTACCTTCACTACTAGAAAATATGAGATTTGAAGGTCCGACAGAAATTGTAACCCTAAATCATTCAAATCTAATCCCAAAAGCTTGTAAATCTTCTCCTGCACACAAAAAAGGGAAATGTTTTTGGTGAGGAGGGGATTGCCTTTGTCAAGTCCCAATTTTAGGAATTAACCTTGAATTGAAACAAAGGAAATGCTAGCATGTAATAAGGATTAGATCTAAACAATGGAATATATCATACCATGTAGATGCAAATGTGCTTAATATGTGATCAAATATGTTAATACAATAGCCTTGACTCAACACAAAAACCAAAAGGAAATCATGTAAGATAAAAAAACTCATGTATGGATGCAATAAAATTTACCTGAATATGAAATGGAAGAAGAAACCTTGAGTGTGTGAATGTATATCTCCTCCTTAGATGGCTAAACTCCCTTGTCTCCGAAGATGCTAGATCTATAGAAGGAAATGCATGCTTGATTTAATGGATTCTTGTTGGAAATCACTAAAAAAACCTTGAATGCTTGTGCTTGATTCTTTGAGAGACATTTCTTGTTGTATGTGTGATTGTAGATTGAATGTATCTTTTTAAATGAAGTGAGAAGGCCTCCTTTTATACCAATTTAGGGCATCAAAATCAAAATAGTCGACTTCACAAGGTGAGAAAAGGCCAATACTTTGCATCGGTGTCTAGGGGCCAATACAAATTTACCTCCAGGGTATAGGTTGAGGTCGATCTATACCGAGAGGTGAAAATCTCAGGACAAAAGTCTCGGATCCCAAGAAGTATTGAGGGGGTAGGGGAAATATGATGAAATAAGTAGGGAAATGTCATAAATGCATTTATATATACGAGGGAGATGAATTTTGAGATTGAAGGGATAAATGGGAGATGGAGCATAGAAATTAAAGCCATCCTAGAGTTTTGTGCAAGATTGGAGGAAAAAGGACCTTGATTCAAATTATGGGGATAATTGAATGCATTAAGAGCTCCTAAATCTAGGAAACACACTAGGGCAGGGATAAAAAGGTCCATAAAAGTGTACAAAAGTAAGTGCTTACTTTTTAAGATGGTACATAACCAAACACACATGGAAAAACTCATTTTATTTTCCCTTTTGAATTCATCACTATGCATTCTATAGAAAATAAAATCACTATTTGGCATACATCCTTTAGCCGTGGCATACTCTGAGAGTACATGGATTTATTAATGATTCATATGCCTTTTGCATGCCTCCACATTTTTCTTTTATAGATGCCCAAATCATGTGCGGCTCTAGCTTTGAAACAGGTAGAGAGATGCTGGAAACAATTAAAATGACATCCTTATTATTTGTAGAGAGTTTCTAAACTTCTCCATCATATTTATTTTTCTTGTACCCTATTCCATCTAATCTTTCCTATGATTATACCAATCAAAATATCCTTTGAGACATTATTTAAAACATTTTATGCATGTCGCTACTCCCAATCTTCATTTCACTAATGTGCATCATGAGATTACATTTCATTGATGGAATCGATCTGCAGTTCAGTGTGTCCTATCTATTGATCGGCATCAATATTCTATTATATAACTCCCATTTTTCAAAGGCAGGAGGGAGCTTCCATTGGCAGAGAACAAATAGAAAAGGCTATTGAAAATGGTGCATCCAATCTATAGTTTGCAGTCCATACCTATTTCAAAGCCTTCATTCGGTACTGACAAAGAAGAGAATATCAAACATTGTGGGAACATCACCACATCTTAAATCATTGCATATGCTTGAAATTTTCTAAAGCAATTTCATCAAATTTGTTTTGTGCAATCCAAGGGTCACTGAAATTATGACATTCCTTGAGATGACATATATTTGAGGCATTTTGTACAAAATGACATCCATGCGCTGTTTGTGCACACACACCCTACGAAACATTTGTTTAAAGGCTTCAAAGCCTCGTCACCAGTCTTCTTTGTGCATTTCTCAAACAAATCCGCATGGCTTGGGTCTATATTTATAGTATTTATTCCATCATTTGAGGGCAAAATAGAATCCTAAGGGCCCGTTTGGTGCATGGAATTAATTTATCCAAAATAGGCCTATTCTAGAATAAGGACCTATTCTCGGATTAATTAATCTTGAAAATGAAAGCTAGAATAAGGTTGGACCTGTTTGGTGCACCTAGAGGATGATTGGGAATTAATCTATTATGCGTTTGGATCCCATAATGTGGAATTGGAATAAGGATTATTTTCATTTTTTAATTAGTTTGAACAATATGTATTTTTAACTTATTAAAAAATTATAATTATAAAAAAAAAAAAAAAATTCTTACAAATTTTAATTTTTGAACTTATCATTTTTGTTGCTGGTTTTTTATTTAAAATATATATGTATTTTTAACTTATATATTTTTAAATTAAAATATGTATTATTAACTTTAAAAAAAATAAGAGTAAAAAAAATTATTTTCTTACAAATTTTAATATGTTTTTTTTATCAGTTCAAATTTTAATTTTTGAATTATTAACTTTAAAAAATATATATATAAAAATAAAAATAAAAAATTAAATAATAATAATAATAATTTTCCCACAAAAAATAAAGAACCGTTCACGCACGGACCCAAAAACTTATATATTTTGTTGTAATTTTGAATCCATGAATAGCTTATTCTGGAATAAAAAATGAATTCCAGGTTTTTTTTTAATTAATTAATCCAAGCATTGGCCCAAAAATAGGGATTAATTTTTAATTTGAGAATTCAAAAAATGGCCACAAATGGCGAATTACTTTATTCTCGCATTAATAATGACTATTCTAGGTTAATACCAGGAACCAAACGGGCCCTAAATGTCCTCCTCAATAGCTAAGGCAAGAACACACAAATCCTATTTCCCACCTTTCCGCATTGGATCTCACACTGTCATCTTATCCTAGCGGATTCACAGGGTATGAGAATCCCCCTTCTTACTTTCATTTTCCCACCTTTTTGCTTCCATTCTATTCCTTCTTTTAAATTTCATGCAGATGCATGGGGTTTAATAAATTCTCATTCGTTTGTTTTCACCCCGTCATTCTACTTTGATTTTCACATTCCACCATTTCTTGCATGGAGATGCGGGATGGGAATCTCTTTTGCAAATAGGCGGGCCTCGCATTTCTGCCTTCCTTTTCCACTTTGTAATATTTTAAAATGAGATGTCGAGGTAATTATAATTTTGGAATGCAAGAGCAATCTTTAGACATAGTTGATTTTAAAATATTCAAATCATTTGTAAAATGATTTAAACAAAGATTTTGCATGACCTTTTGCATCCCTTGGAACATAATTCATTGTTAATAGGAGAATCAAAATTCATAATGCCCAATTAAGTATTATACCTAGAATCACCACGCAAAAATATTTCTCTTGATGATGCACGAGGTAAGAAATATTAATTGTCAAAGTTACCCTTTCATTATCTCTGCACTTGGACATGCCAAAACTTGTTCTAAAACCTTTCCAACATGATGCCTCTAAATATATCAAACCTAGCTTCTAGAAGCTGTTGTTAGGAATAATCCCAAGAGATAATTGAGAGGGGGGGTGAATTAGTTATCTACAAGATTCAATTCTTTTTCAATTAAGTATAGAATAACTTTAAACATAAACTCAACAAGATAACACATAATTGAACAACACAATTTTGGTGACGGGGAAAACCAAATTAGGTAAAAACCCCAGTGGGAATCAGCACCCACAAATAATTGTACTAGTTTATAATGATCCTTGTTAGAAGATCTTACAACCCTATTAGGAGTTGATCTCTACAATGCAATAAGTATAGAGACTTGGTCAAAGGTTGGACCCTGTTAGGAATCTTTTACAAATAACCCTGTTAGGAGTGAGGACACACTGTCCAAGAGCTCACTGCTCAAATGATGAAGGTTGTAACCTTCTATCAGGAAGATATACACTATAGCTGATAATGAACTATTTGAGTAGACCTGCTATCTTGATCAGTTCTAGTGAATTGTAATCTTCTTATTTTTCTTCACATAGATCTTCAACTGATGAATGATGTAGCTTTACTGTCTAACTTTCTACTCTTCTCTGTCTTTTCTTTTTCACTCTATTCTCACACTTAGCGATCACATTTGAACTGCTATATGTATCTTCCCAAGGATAAGATCACAACGAATGTAGGAAACACTTCAACAACTTCCTTGTCGGATTAACTAAGCACACAATCAAAGTTAGGACCGCACAACTCAAAATGAGTGGACGTGTCGATTCACATAGTCAACTCTACCAAATTAACTCAAACATCAGACTTCTATTAAAACACATTTAGCGCCTTTGGATAATCATCATTAACTCATAACTAAACATGAATACAAACACGCATATCCCAAAGATAGGCGCAACTCAAGAAAAAATGTAAATATGTCGGCTCTTAGCAGATAATCTCCAGAAACTGTAACTGCCAAAATTTATTAACATAACTCAACTGAAACTGCATATCTAAATCTGTGTGTATGAACATGGTATAGTAACTATGTCTGAAACATAAAAACAACTGTGCAAGGTTTCCACATATCCATACTAAAAGTGAATACAGTTCACTGTTGTATACTATATGTTGTCATCAATGAAAAACATACAGTCAACTATTTGCACAGAAGTAAATCTCCAACAATCTCCCCCTTTGACATTGATGGCAACATATGATTAAAAACACCATCAAATCAAAAGTGTCTTCCTTATTTTTACAATCTTCTCAATATCCTCATCAAAGGTTCCTCTTCACTGTTGAAGCTCTTCTGACTATGTTTTTATTTTCATGACTATATACTCCCCCAAAGTATATGCTCCCCCTTACTATATACTCCCCCTTTGACATTAATGGAAAAGGGTACCAAATACCATTAAGCATAGGTGCTACTCCAGAAGTAGAGTAGTCAACCATTCATCAGTCACCAAGGACTGATTTTCTTGCTGCAAATTCTAATCAGACTCAGGAAAGGGAATTACTCCCAGCTTCTCCCTAAGATACTCAAAAGTATCTTTTGATAAAGGCTTTGTAAAAATATCTGCTAATTGTTCTTTAGTGCTTACATAATCCAACTTTACTTCTTTTTCTACAAATTTTTCTCTTAGAAAATGATATTTTATTTCAATGTGTTTTGTCTTTGCATGCATCACAGGGTTCTTTGATATATTGATAGTGCTAGTGTTATCACAGTGAATAACAATAGGATAATCAATTTGAATTCCAAAGTCTTTTATCATCTGTTTAATCTAAACAATTGTAGAACAATTCAATGCTGCTGTGACATATTCTACCTCAGTTGTTGATGAGAAATACAATTTTGCTTCTTGCTTTTCCAAGTGACCAATCTGTCTACAAGGAATACTGCTCCTCCTAAGGTACTCTTTCTGTCATCAACACAACCTTCCCAATCAACATCATTATACACATGAAGTTTTACATTCTCTAAGTTACGATACCATAAACCATAGTCTATAGTTCCCTTTAAGTATCTAAATATTTGTTTTATTTCCATTAAGTGGTTTTGTCTAGGTTCAGCTGCAAATCTTCCAACAATGCCAACTGCATTCAAAATATTAGGTCTAGATTGAGTGAGATACATGAGTTTTCCAATCATAGACTTGTATAGTGTCTTTTCAACTGCCGTGGAATCATCATCTTTAGAAAGATTTCTTCTTGTTATCATGGGGATGCTTACTGGCTTGCAATCTTCCATCTTGAAATTCTTCAATATCTCCTTCACATACTTAGACTGATTTATGAATATAACTTTGTCGATTTGTTTTACATTCAATCCCAAAAAATATTTTATAGGTCCAATCATGCTCATTTCAAACTTAGTCTGCATCTCTTTGGCAAATTCTGCACTAAGCTTGTCATTACGT
The DNA here is from genome assembly GCA_018584345.1 of Thuja plicata. Lineage (NCBI taxonomy): Eukaryota > Viridiplantae > Streptophyta > Pinopsida > Cupressales > Cupressaceae > Thuja > Thuja plicata. Next base: position 124,492 of record MU217169.1, on the reverse strand, counting down.
CCAAAGATAATGTCATCAACAAAGATAGCAACAAGTAGTAGTCCATCAGGTGTCTCTCTTATCAATAAGTTGCAATCTACTGCTCCCTTTTTTAATCCAATCTTGGTTAAGTATCCATCAAGTCTCTCATACCATGCTCTTGGGGCTTGTTTAAGTCCATAAAGGGCTTTGTTTAGTCTGCATACTATGTCTAATTTTTCTAAAAGTTTGAATCCTTCATGCTACTCTATGTAGACTTCTTCCTTTAAGTCACCATTTAGAAAAGCTGACTTGACATCCATTTTATATAATTTAAAGTTCTTGAATGTTGTATAGGCCAAAAGCAATTTAATAGCTTCCAGTCTGCTCACAGTGGAAAATGTATTAGTGTAGTCTATTCCTTCTCTCTGCGCATATCCTTTACATACCAATCTTGCTTTGTTTCTTATCACTTTACCTTCTTCATTCATCTTATTTTTGAATATCCACTTTGTTCCAATCACATTTTTGTCACAAGGTCTAGGAACCAATTCCCATGTGTCATTCTTGATTATCTGATCTAATTCTTCTTCCATTTCTTTCTGCCAATCTAAATCATTACATGCATCTTCAACACTTAAGGGTTCAATTTTTTAAAGTAAACATACCTCTTCATCAACTGTTAAACCTTTTTCTTTAGATCTTGTCAAAACTCTACTACTTTGATCTCCAATGATATCATCTTTTGAATGGTATCTAGATGTGAGTTTTGGAACTTTAGGTGTGACATCTTCATCTGTAATCTATGATTCCTCTTTTCTTATTTCAGGGTCATTGCATGATACATCAATACAATCAAACATTTCTTCAATAACTGTCTCCTTACTGCTAGGCCTGGGTTCATCTTCAATCATAGGTGCATAATCATAATACCTCTCTTGAATCATAAAATTCTCATCAATCTCCACATGTGTACTTTCAATTATCTTCTTCAATCTCAAGTTAAAACATCTCTATGCTTTGCTTTTAGTAGAGTAACCAAGGAAAATACCTTCATCGCTTTTGGCATCAAACTTACCAACACCATCATCTCTCTTGATGTAGCATTTTCTTCCAAATATTTTGAAGTATTTTACCGATGTTACCAAACCAAAGTTCATAAGGTGTCTTATCTGTGCCTAGCCTTAATTGAATTCTATTGATAGTATAGACTATTGTATTGACTGCATCTCTCTAATAGGTGTGTGCAACTTTTCCTTCTATCATGATAGTGCACGTTGTTTCAAGTATGATCCTATTTCTTCTTTCTGCAATCCCATTCTGTTGAGGGGTTCTAGGAGAACTCAACTTCCTTTTGATCCCATGTTCTTCGCAATACTCATAAAATTGGTCAAAGGTGAATTCTCCTCCTCTATCTAATCTCAGAAATTTTAGTTTTAATCCAGACTCACTTTCAACTTTAGCTTTAAATATTTTTAACTTCTCAAAAGCTTCAGACTTAAAATTTAAGAACGCAACCCACATCATTCTTGAAAAATCATTAACAAACAAAATAAAATACCTTTCTCCATAGTATGATCTTCTTTGAGTAGGACCACATAAGTCTATATGCACTAGATCCAATTTTTTTTCTGTTGAGTTCTTCTTTCTTCTAAATGACATCCTTACATGTTTTCCCATCACACATTCCCTGCACATAGTATTAATTGGTCTTGCAATACTAGGAAGGTCTCTTACTGCCTTTACATTTCTTATCTTTACTATGTTGTCAAAATTAATATGACAAAGTCTTTTATGCCATAGCCAACTGTCATCTACTTTTGCAACAAAATAACTTACTTCTGAATTGAGCTGAAAAACATTACCTTTAATCTTAGAGCCTGATGCAATCATATCTCCTTATTTGTTATTAATGATGCACTTGTTGTCTTTGAATTCCAACTTATATCCTTTGTCAAGCAATTGTCCAACACTTAGTAGGTTATGATGTAAACCATCAGCATGAAGAACATCATCTATTTTGTTCTTTCCATCTAAGGTAATAGAACCTCTTCCTATAATAGGTTTGGGAGTGTTATCTCCAGATCTAACCATACCACCTTTGTACTTATCCAGATATACAAATTTGTCTTTGTCTCCTGTCATGTGATGTGAGCATTTTATTTCAATGATCCAATCAGTCCTGATGTCTACTTTGGAAACTAATGCTAACTCTTGTGCCTTCTTTTCATCTTCAATGTCCATTTCCTCAAGCATTTTCTCAATGTATTTAATGGAAACAAATCCAATTTCATCTTCTCCTAAATCATCATCAGTTACACCATCTTTAGCATGATAGCATTCCTTAGTATATTTGGGCTTGTAATCTGATCTGAACTTCTTAACTCTTGTAGGACATTTGGATGCAAAATGGCCAACTTTGTTACATGAAAAACATTTGAATGGTAGTTGTCCTTCATATTTTCCTTTACCTTTCCTTTCTTTCTTGGAAATCATAGAAATGATTTCTTCTAGTTTTGTATCCACTTCTTCTTTCTCATTATTACTAGAGATACTCAAGGATTTCTTACCATGGACTGAGGCTTTGAAAGTTGTTTCACTTTTGGGTTCTGTCTTCAATCTTGATATCTCAAATGCAGAGATTTTGTTGATCAAAGTCTCTCTTGAAGTCTTTTGAAAATTGCATGGTTTCATCCAAGATGTTTATCTTTCTTTCATAATATGTTTTTGATGTAGTCATTAGTTTCTCCATTATGTCTTCCTCTGAAATTTCTCCACCATTGTTTCTGATTCCTGAAACTGCTTCATTAATTCTCTGATTGTAAGCTCTAATGTTCTCTTTAGGTAGCATCTCTAAGTTTTTATACTTCTTTTTCCATGTCTCTCTTCACGCATTCTTTTCTTGAATATCTCCTTCAAACATATCTTCTAAATACTTCCATATGGTGTAGGCTTTGTCTACTTTCTTAATCTCAGAGAGTTCATTGTCAGATAATGCACTTATAAGGGCTTCCTTGGAAATTACATTAGCGGTGAATACATCCTTTTTTTAACTAGTAGCATCATATTTTGCAAGGTCTTTCAGAGAGGGAACAAAAACTTCTTGTGTGGCTATTTCAAAACCAACACACTGTAGATGTGTTATCATTTTGTTCTTCTAGTCAAGATAATTCTCTCCATCAAACTTAGGACTCTCTTTTCTGAAGTATGCCATCTGATCTACCTTAAGCTGTTAAGCTTTCTCTCCAAGGCACTTGGCTCTAATATCAATAGTTAGGAATAGTCCCAAGAGATAACTAAGAGGGGGGATGAATTAGTTATCTACAAGATTCAATTCTTTTTCAATTAAGTACAGAATAACTTTAAACATAAACTCAACAAGATAACACAGAATTGAACAACACAATTTTGGTAATGGGGAAAACCAAATTAGGTAAAAACCTCAGTGGGAGTTAGCACCCACAAATAACTATACTATTTTATAATGATCCTTGTTAGAAGATCTTTCAACCCTGTTAGGAGTTGATCTTTACAATGCAATAAGTACAGAGACCTGGTCAAAGGTCAGAACCTGTTAGGAGTCTTTTAAAAATAACCCTGTTAGGGGTGAGGACACACTGTCCAAGAGATCACTGCTCAAATGATGAAGGCTACAACCTTCTATCAGGAAGATATACACTATATCTAATAATGAACTATTTGAGTAGACCTGCTGTCTTGATCAGTTCCAATGAATTGTAATCTTCTTCTGCTTCTTCACATAAATCTACAACTGATGAATGATGTAGCTTTACTGTCTAACTTTCTGCTCTGCTCTGTCTTTTCTTTTTCACTCCATTCTCACACTTAGCGATCACATTTGATCTACTATATGTATCTTCCCAAGGATAAGGTCACGACGGCTGTAGGAAACACTTTAGCAACTTCCTTGTCGGCTTAACTAAGCACACAATCAAAGTTAGGACCGCACAACTCAAAATGAGTAGATGCATCGATTCACATAGGCGGCTCTACCAAATTAACTCAAACATCACGCTTCTATTAAAAAACATTTAGCACCTTTGGATAATCATCATTAACTCATAAATAAACATGAATACAAACACACATATCCCAAAGATAGGCGCAACTCAAGAAATAATGTAAATACGTCGGCTCTTAACAGATAATCTTCAGAAACTGTAACTGCCAAAATAGATTAACATAACTCAACTAAAACTGCATATCTAAATTTGTGTGTATGAACATGGTATAGTAACTATGTCTGAAACATACAAACAACTACACAAGGTTTCCACATATCCATACTGAAAGTGAATACAGTTCACTGTTGTATACTATATGTTGTCATCAATGACAAACATACAGTCAAGTATTTGCATAGATCATTTAGATACATAGTGAATGTGTGCCAAAGTATAGTTCATGAGTCCTCCTTTGGTGCAAAATATTGATGGTCAAACTTGACCACTTGAAAACTGTCCAGAATATGCAAGGTTATAACATAGAAAATTGTATATGAAATAACATTGTTAAAAATATCAAACACACACCCGAAGGCCTAAAACCTCGTACATGAGTACATTAAGATACCAAAAATATATGGAAATAATTGGAACCTCTTAACAATCAACTGATGGTGAAATGCAACTCTTTGAAAATGGTTACTCTACAGATGTAACTTTGTCCATAGTGAAAAACTGAATAAGTTGGGTTTGGATCTGGAAACTTATCAAATGGGATCATGGGAAATTGAAAATGTGCACAAGATTTCACCTACATGGATGCAATGCAAAATAGTAATTGGAATTTCTTGATGACTAGATTATTAACTCTTATTAACATTCAAAGTTGTCCTAGTAATTTTGACAGTGCACACTCAACAAACTTAAATAAACTGCAAATGGATTTAGGTGACTAAACTCATCAGATAGATTGAGTGGGTCCTCAAAATTGAAATGGGAGTCTTTTTTTATGATGCAATATGGGACAATGATCCTTCATGTATGAAAATCAACTAAGCATGAGATATAGGTCTTCAAAGTGGGCCACTCAGATTTTCTAGAAAAGTTTAAAATGCAGATCTGGTTTAACCTCCTCAAACAAGGTGCTTCAAAATCAAGTCAGAACAGATCATGTGAATCTGAAAAGTGGAACTTCTATTTTCTGAAAGGAGTTAAACATATTCCTCAAGCAATTTTTTATAACACTTACTAGGATTCTATTTATTGGTTCCCAAAGTAGGTCCTTCAAAGTGGGTTTTTTAGGGGAACCTTTTAATGCCTTAGCCAAATATTTATATGGTCACTCCAAATTCTTTCAAAATTTGTGGGTGCCAATAGTGGCTCTAGTTAGGGATGCATGCCCATTTTATGCATGGAAAGAATCCAAATCTCTGGAGAGTAGAGCACACACCTTTTTACTCCTTTGGGTAGCATAGTCAACTTATATCTGCCCCCTACTATTCCAGTTTGAAAAAATCAAACTATAGTTGATAGCCTAAGGGCACCAAAAACTTTGGCCTGGGCTTACCTTTATCATAAACAAAGCTTTTATCTGATTTCACTAAAGCCAATATGAAGCTATAATTTTCATATGTCTGACCAAACATGATGTCACTTCTTACCATCTCATTATATACAACATAATCAACACATTCATTATTAAAACACATCATAATATCATGCATAATCTAAAGGTGCCAACCATCATGTGACATATAGATGTTATGATTGTTAAATACACCAAACTCATACTCATTATAAAATTCACCATTATTAAACTTAGTGCCACATGTTGTAAAATCATCACCCAGTTGAAAGGAACAACACTCATTATCTACTACATAACTAGTACCATTAAGCTCAATTCAATTGTTGGTTTGCAAATTAGAAAAAAAACTCTCATAAAAAGTTTCTTTCATTTTAGGCATATGCTGCAAACCACTTTCAAGTGTATGAAAATAAGAAAAACTCATACACATGTCCTTCTTAAAACTGAAAATCAAGACATTGAGGAATGTATTCAACTTCACATCTCAATTCCTCTTCATCATTTTTTATATCAATATCTTGCATATATAAAATACATGCATCATCATTCTCTAATGGTTCCTTATAAATTTACAATTCTGATTAAAATATACATTATGGTTTGTCACTTTTTTCAACATCTCTTTCCACATGAAATTCATCCAAATAAGTGAACATATAGTCATATGAATCTACAATTTAAGCATCTTGATTTGGAGTGTTGTCATACTGAACTTCATTATTATCTATTGTCCACACTTCACAAAAATATGAGTTCATATCAACAGATGAATCTTCGTACTCTTTGTATAAGGAATTATCAATAATAGCTTCACTATTAAACTCAATTTGTACATGATATGAATGTTTATGCCCATTTTAAGGTGCAAGCTTCAAATACTTAGCAATTAATAGTTCTAAAATTTGTTTACTGCTTAGCAATTCATTTTCTTCAATGACACCTTGTTCTTATTTTTCATTTTGATCCTAATTAAGGTTGCAAGCATTATCCATTTTTGGATTAAGATCTACAACATCCTCATTTTTATGACACAATTTTGAAAACTCAATGAACTCATCATCATACATATCATAACACTAACAAGTAATTTTACTATCATTCACTTCTTGTTGACAACATACCTTATTTTCAACAACATAGAAGGCATGTTCATGAGTAGACATATCATTATCATTTTCAAACATGACTTGATCCTTACTCTCTTTGGAAAACTCAACATTATGTGAATTTTCAGATTTGATACCTTCAACTACATCTATCCATTCAATAACTTGAACAAAACTTGTTGGGATTGAATTTTCAAACCAATTAACTAAATGAGGGTTATAGATTTGAAAAAACATATTAACACATGCAATCTCATAGGGTCTAAAACTAGAAAGGTATCTCAAAACAAGTATCTAAGAACCTTTACAACAACACATATCTTGGTTCTTTCTCACCTCTTCTCATGTCAAATAGTGCGCTAACACTCCTCATAAGATCAACATTATTTTCAGCTGGATAGAAGAAAACTTGGTGCTTCTCAAATGTAAAGTATTGGGATGAAACACTAGGGACAACATGAGTATATTCATCTTTAAAAATAATTGCATTCTCTATCTCATTCTCTTGCTTCATACAAGGTGTACTCCCAAGTTTTGGAACAAATTTAGATTGCACTTCTTTACTAAACTCCTTCAAGAAAAGTCTCTTAAGATCTTCCCAAGAACATATAGACTTCATGGGCAACATACTGAACCACTGACTTTCATGTTCACTTATTTACCTTAAAAATAACTTCATATACACATATTCTAAGAAAATCTAGTTATTCTCCTTGAAATAACATAATGACTACATATGATCATTAGCTGTCTCACATTCCCACCCATGAAATTTAGGCACATGTTTCTTCAGCTCAAGAGGAAAATGATTTGGATAACCTGGGATACAACTAGAGCTCAGTGGGTTATACATTTCTAAATAAAATGATATTTTCCTTGGACATGATAGAGACTCATAATATAACATTACATTGTTGGGAACTTCATACAAATTATCGTCCTCGTGATACATCTTTACTTGTGCATTCACAAGCCTTTGTATAAACTTATGTAGTTACACACTTCACAAAATACAACATACTTCTCACATGATTAATGACTGAAATTTAAATAATATAAGCATGAAAAATTAAATATAACAATCCTTTTCTTGGTGACACTTTCATCTGATAAGGAACAATATTCTTCACAAATAAAAAGATGAATACCTGGGAGAAAATTGCAGCTGCTGTATACTTTCTTTTATGGCTGAAATTTGATAGGTTTCTTCTAATATCGAGTTTTTTTTGCATAGATTTGCCACCTCCTTGTAGTGGAATAAAATTCAAATAGGTGGAAGCCATTTGAAACACTATCATTCTGGGTTCTTCAACAATTGAGTCACATAAAAAACTTACAAATTACCCACAACATAACTTTTCTAGGCCGAGAACATACAAATCTGAAATACTTGAATCAAATTATAAAGATCTAGGACTCTATCTTTCAATGGATATTTGAATAGACTCCCCAACAAAGTTTCCATTTGTTGGTGACTGGGATGGGCTGATTAAACTGGGTATTGATTTTGGCTAATGTTAGTGAACAGATTTGTCTACACGCTAAAAACAAATTATATTGACCATACACCTCTTTGAAGATAAATATCTCACAACAGTTGGGTACGCATGAAATATTTTCTTCCCTCTAAATTTTATGAGGTACAGCTCCCTCTCAAAAATGTTCAATGAATTTTTGAATGAAATACAAACAATATAATTTTAACCAGATAGTACGCAAGGATCTCTCAAATACTCCTAGGTATTGAGGTATTTCCAAAGATGATGAATAAAGAATTTTTAATTTAAGGAAAACACAATTCCTCCAACTATCTAAATTGCTTGCTTGAATAACTAAGAAAGGGAATTGCATGGAAAGATGAAAAACCATGACACATAAAATAAATAATTCAAAGAAAGAGATATACAAATTCACAAAGTAATCAATATACCGCAGGTTCAAATTCAAAGATTAAAACTGAGACTTTGCATTAATATCTTTATATAGTAAGGATCAAAGTTAAAACTAGGTGCATATCACTGTATCTTTAGAATTAATTCTTTCTAGAAAGGAAACTAAAACTTAACAGTACTGTAAGCCAAAAAGACTATGTCTAATCTAAAAATTTTAACCCTTCGCCATTTCTATGCTCCACCATATATAGTTTTGCAATCCGAGAGGCCTCCCTGAAAAATCAACCTCTCAGATTGACAACAAATAAAAATAGTTACAAAAACCAGTAACTAAATAAAGAATTTTTTTTTACGATAGTTGTCCCTTTATGAAAATAACTAAAAATAATAAAACCACCATTTATCCTTGGCTATTTTCCCTTTGACATGGCATCTCAAACCAAATTCTAGCTCCTAAAGGTATTCAACAGCTCCTGAGTTGGATGAGAATGTAACCCTTTCAGACTAATTATCTTTTCCCGATACGCATTCTTTTCCCACTTGAGCTCCTAGATTCTCTCCAACTGCTTAGGTAACTGTCCTCTATTCAGATATAACATCGAATCTACATTTCTATTTTGGTAGTCTTCAGCTGTAGGTTCTTCACTTTCTCTGATAGCGTTCATGGCCCCTTCAAAATATTTTACCATAGCCTCTACATCCATGTTTCCTTCCCCAAATTGAAGGATTCCTAATGGGTTTACTACCCTGATATATTTTAGTGTGTTAGTGTGCATTTCCTTTACCTCTCTTTCCATGGTTCACATGTTCAAGATCGCGGCTTTGATTAATGACCCTTTCCACCCCAAGTTTTTCTTCAGTATAAACAACATGCAAGGATCAACCATTTTCATGGGGTTTTCAGACATAGATTTTTTCACTCCATATTATTATATTTCAAGAACTTGAGAAATGATCATTGAGCACTTTTCCTCATCTAACTCCCATCCTAGAATAATGGTTTGAATCTCATCAAGTAACACCTCCCCTTCTACATAAGCAGCTATAAATTCCTGTATAAACTTGTTTCCCTTTGTTATGATGTCGTCAACCCAGCTATTCATTGCTTCTATCAAGACCCTATCTTGTTGCATTTGTTTCAGCAATTGCTTGTTGTCTGCAGAGTTGGGATTGAAGTTCTGTGAGGACTGAGCTAGAGGTAGTGCCCCTACATTACTGAGCAAACTGAGAAACTCAGCCATGGTTATCACAAGCTATTTAAGATCTCTCTTTTCCTTTCCATATTTTTTAGATTGGTCAAGAATGTGATCAACCAAAAACTTGAACAAATGGTCTCTAGTGTCCTTGTTCAGCACGTCGAACTCTATTTTTGTGACCTCAAATTTTTCTGCCTCAGGATCTTGGATTCCATCCTTTTGTTTAAAGGTTGCAATTTTAGTAGTAACTTTTCCTGTAGTCAGGTCTGTGATCAACCTCACATTTCTTTTGACCCTATTTTCCTTTGGAGCACGGACCGCATATTTAGTGACTATCTCTTTGACTGGTAAAGAGACTAGCTTAAAACTTCATTTTCTATTCACTGAATCAATTGGCTAAGAAAGAACTGAGTTGGAAGTCAATATATTATCGGTCATTTTAGAAGGCATCACATCTCCTTGCTAAAACTCAAGTTTACCACCAGATACCTCTTGATCCTTTTAAAGATATTCAGGTGAGAACGAAATGTCCTCATCATTGATGTTGACATATACAAAGCCAGAGTCTGGGGAAGCCATTTTTGCATGAACTTTGGATCTAGTCCTCAACCTCGTCCGATGTGTAGTAGGGCGTCCACTTGCAATTTTTTGTAGAAGACAATTATTCAATTGTGCATTGTCATTAATGTTACACATGTATATACACTTATGTAGTGATGTTACACAAATGTCTACATTCAGACCGAGCATAGTTGGTGAATAGAATGAGTTATTTTAGTGTTGACCGAGTTAAATTGGGTATTGAAGAAGTTGAGTGTTGACTGAGTCACTCAGGAATTTCAGTCATGGTCAGGCATTCAGTGGTAGCTGACTAAGAGTGATTTACATTCTATAATTAATTGATTATATGAGGCCGACTAAATTGTGATTTATTATTTAGAAATATATTCAATCTGACTTGACAAGGCTCATCATATATATGAAAGGTCAAGTTTGGATTGAATGCGTGGAGGAGTAAGTACAAAAGAAGCTGTGACATGAAGAGTGAAGGAAAAATCATATAGGATTCTAATTGAGTACAGATCACTCAGAGCTGCAATAGAAAATCTGATCAGCAAGGATCCAGTCATAATCAGAATAGAGATCTGAATCGACAAAGATAGTTGCTTACACATACAGGTCAATTCATTGTTACTCTCTAACAATTGTAGCAGTAATCTCAAATCTCTTAACAGACTAGACTTAATAGTCTTTTTGTAAATCCTCTCACAAGGTAGCATTTCTATGTTGAAGTGTTAAAGACCTCTAACAAGGCCACTCCTCATAGGGTGATTAAATCCTCTAACAGGGTCACACCTAACAATGTGTTATTGTAACCTTTAACAGGGTTGGCTCCTAATAGGGCTCACTTCAGAAGAGTGAAAAATAGTAACTAGTTACATTGGTGGTTTTTTCCATATTGGGTTCCCACATTAAATCTTGGTGTCACCTATGTATATGTTATTTGTTTCATGCTTTATGTTTATGCACTTAATCACTAAAGTAAAATTGCATTGGATATTATAAATATTTCTTTGACACCTGAGTTACAGAAGAATATCTTAATTGACCGAGTAATAGTGTTAAAGTATTTAAGACATCTAAGGGACAAAGGATTTGTTTTTGAGTAACTGATTCACCCCTCCCCTCTTAGTTACTTATCTCATTTTCAACAATTGGTATCAGAGCTTCAAGTGCTTTCAGAGAAGGTTTCAAGACCCAAGCTAAAGATCAGATATGTCTTATAGAAGGGAGATCCCAAAGCTAAACAAAGACAAATTTCTAGCATGGCAAGAGATGATGAAGCTACATCTATCTACTATCGGAGATGCTGGTTTGCAATTTTTGTAAAGAAAATATGTGGAACCAATAGGGACTATGACTATGGAATAGATGATGGAACAAAAGCTTCATAACATAATGATGATTGATATAGCTTCTTCACTCAACTACTCATAATTTGATGAAGTCAAGGACTACCCTACAACCTATGATATGTGGAATAAATTAAAGGACATTCATGGAGGAGATACAAATGCAAAGAGAGCCAAAGAAGAAAGTCTAAGAGGACATTTTGACCAGATGAAAATGAAAGAAGGAGAAGACATTACAAGATATAGTGAAAGAATCAAGAAGGTTGTGAGTGTCATTAGAGCTGCAGGTGGAATAATTGAAGATACAATAGTGGTTAGCAAGGTGCTAAGAACTTTACTTCCTATCTATGCTATTAGAGTTTCAACTATTCAAGAGATGAGGTGCAATAAGGACATAACTCTGGATACATTAGTGGGAAGGCTTACAACTTTTGAGCTGGGCAAATTTGACAATTACTCTCCTAGCTCTAGCAATCTTGAGTCTACATTCAAAGCTAAATTAAACCTTGGTAAGAAGGATATATAATGAAAAGGGAAGCAGATTGAAATTGATAGTGATGATGAAGATCTTGACATCATTGAAGCATTACTTGCAAGAAGAGTCACAAAAGGGAAATACAAAGGAAAGATATCATTGATTTGTTTTTCATGCAATAAGGTTGGTCACATTACTGCAAAGTGTCCAAAAAAAGAAGACAAAGATGAGAAAAAGTTCAAAAAATTCAAGGATTTCAAGAACTACAAAAGCTACAAGGATAAAGGTAAGAAGTCTTGTTATATTGCTAAATATTCTGACAGTGATGAAGAAGAAGATGAAATTGTTTATATTTCTATTAAGGATGAGTCAGATGAGTCAGATGAAAAGACATCACTTTTCTTACACATCAATAAAAATGACACATGGATAATTGATAGTGTTTGTTCTCATCACATGACTGGTGATAAGAAAAATTTTGAACATCTTAAACACTATGATGGTGGGAGTGTCATTTTTGGGAATGATGAACCTTTCCCTGTGAAAGGAAAAGATTGCATTACTCTGATAGAAGGAATCAAATTTGATAATTCTTATTGGGTTGAAGGATTGAGGAGAAATCTACTTAGTGTAGCACAGCTGAACAACGTTGGCTTCAAGGTAGAATTAATGAATGGTAAGGCCAAGCTCCTGGATGGTAAAAGGAACCTAGTTGGAACTGGAAGGAAAAAAAATGGTAATCTATTCTATCTTGATCTCACTGAAGGTTCATACTTTATTGCACAAGTAGAAGAAATATTGTTATGGCATAAAAGGTTGTGTCATGTAAATTTTGATAATCTAGTAAACATAAGCAAGAACAAGAGAGTCAGAGGTATTCTTATTTTGAAGAAACCTGAGTTAGAAATATGAAAACAATGTCAAATTGGAAATATGAGCAAGAAAAGTTTCAAAAGAAATAATTACAATACTGATGAAGTCTTGGAATTGGTACATATTGACCTATGTGGACCAATTAGAACAACAAGCTATACTGAAGAGAATTATTTTATTGTATTTGTTGATGATCATTCTAGAATGATGATTGTCATGTTTCTCATAGAGAAATTAGAAGCTTTTCATAAATTCAAATGGTATCTCGCAAGAGTTGAAAAGGAAACATGAAAGAAACTAAAATGCCTAAGATCTGACAGAGGAGGAAAATTCATTTCTAATGAGTTCAATGAATTTTATAATGAGAGAGGAATCAAAAGACAGGTATCTGCCCCTTGTACACCACAAAAAAATGAAATAGTAGAAAGAAGAAACAGATCCATTATGGATTGTGCTAGAACCCTAATGATTGAAAACAATGTTGCTGCCAAATACTAGAAGGAGGCCATCAACACTACTGTGCTCACCTTGAACCAATTTCAACTGAAGAAAGGTACCAGACACCTTTTGAATTATAGTATGGCTATAAACCTAATATTCATTATTTCAAAGTATTTAGAAGTAGATGCTACATCTTGAAGAAAGAAAGAAATGGAAAAATAGATGCAAAAATTGATGGAGGAATATTCCTAGATTACTCATGTAAAAGAAAAGCATACAAATTTTTGAGTCTTACAACTCATAAAGTCATAGAAAGTGTACATGTCAAGATTGATGAGTTTGCAGAAAAATGTGAAGAGAAGAGTAGTAAAGAGCCAAAAGACTATAGGAAATTTGTGTATCATAAACCTGGTACTATACCTATGACTCAAGAAATGGTGATTGGACAGCAGAACTGTCGACCACTAAATATACGAGCACAAACTGTGCAACCCGAGCTGCTGGTAGAAGAGACCGAGTCACAGACATAGGAAACCAAGTCACAAATAGAGGGAACCCAATCTCAGACAAAGGAACCTAAGTCATAGACAGTGGAATCCAAGCATCAGATAGTAGAACAAGAAAGAATGTTTGAAAATGACAGACCTAGTAGATCAAGTCCAGAATCTAGACTAAAGGATCTATTACTTTCAAAAAATGTTAGAAGGCATCATGCACCTGAGAAAATAATTGGAGATCAGAAAGAAGGCGTAATGACAAGGAAAAAAATCAAAGTTACATTCTTACTAAGTGAATTTGAACCTAGAACTATTAAAGATGCATCGAACGATGAAAGCTGGATAGAGGTAGTGAATGAAGAAATTGAGCAGATTGAGAAAAACAAAACTTGGACCCTTGTGCCTTGGCTAAAGAACAATAATGTGATTGAAACCAAGTGGGTTTTCAGAAATAAGATGAATGAAAGTGGTAAATTTTCTAGAAACAAGACCAGACTAGTTTGTAAAGGATATGCTCAAGAGGAGGTTATTGATTATGGAGAAACTTTTTCTCCTGTTGCAAGACTTGAAGGAGTCAGAACTCTTCTAGCATATACTGCACATAAAGGATAAAAAGTATATCAAATGGATGTAAAATCTGCATTTATGAATGGAATCCTAGAAGAAGTCTACATTGAACAATGTGAAGGATTTGTTGATCCTAGCAGAAGGAATATGGTTTGCAAGCTACACAAAGCATTGTATGGACTAAAGCAAGTGCCCAGAGCTTGGTATGAAAGACTGCATAGCTATCTAGTAAGTATTGTATTTTAGAGAATAAATGATAATAGTGGCCTGCACATCAAAGAAGGACCATAGAATAAAATATTGTTAGCAGAGATATTTGTTGATGACATATTATTCACTGGTTATGATGACCTATGCAAAGCATTCTCTATAGCTATGAGTAAAGAATTTGAGATGTCTATGTTTGGTGAGATCAAATTCTTTGTTGG
>MU217169.1:97837-109543 GCA_018584345.1 Thuja plicata | reverse complement strand
GCATTCTCTATAGCTATGAGTAAAGAATTTGAGATGTCTATGTTTGGTGAGATCAAATTCTTTGTTGGATTACAAGTACATCAAATGAAGGATGGTATCTACATTACTCAATCAAAATATATCAAGGCGATACTTAAGAAATTTGTTGTGGAAGATTCCAAACCTATTGGAACACCCATTTGTACTAGATAGAAATTGTCTAAGGATGATGATTTAAAAGAGGTAGATCAGACCAACTATAAATCCATGATTGGAAAATTGAATTATTTTGTTCACACCAGACCTGATATTGCATTAGCAGTTGGTATTGTTGTAAAATTTTCAGCTAATCCCAGAGACAATCACATAATGGAAATCAAAAGAATTTTGAGATATCTAAAGCGTACTAAAGACTATGGTTTATGGTATAAGAAAGGTGGAAACTTTGATTTAAAGGCATTCACTGATGTTGATTGGGTTGGAAGTGTCAATGATAGGAAAAGCACTAGTGGTGGAGCTTTATTTCTTGAAAAGAGTTTAGTGTCTTGGACTAGCAAGAAATAGAATTGTATCTCTCAGTCTACAACAGAGGTAGAATATGTTGTTGTAGTAGTGAACTATTCAAACATCATATGGATCAAGAAATTGTTGTTAGGAATGAAGGAAGAAGTAAAAGAACCAGTTATTATCTACTGTGACAACACAAGTGCCATTAAAATTTCAAAGAATTTTGTGATGCACACCAGAATCAAGCATATAGAAATAAAGTATCATTTTTTGAGGGAATTGGTACAGAATAAAGA
Source organism: Thuja plicata (assembly GCA_018584345.1). Taxonomy (NCBI): domain Eukaryota; kingdom Viridiplantae; phylum Streptophyta; class Pinopsida; order Cupressales; family Cupressaceae; genus Thuja; species Thuja plicata. The sequence goes on along the minus strand of MU217169.1, from coordinate 108,761 downwards.
AGTAAGGTTGGAATATGTAAATACCAAAGAACAAGTTGCAGACATATTCACAAAACCTTTACCTAAGGATGCATTCTTGTATCTTAGAGGAAAGCTAGGGGTTCTTCCCCTAACTAAAGCTCACTAAAATATAGTTTAATGATGCATCAGCCTGAGCAACAGTGAAGATCTATCAGTTGATGCAGGTACATCAAAGCACATTGCAGATGAATTAGTACATTTAGGTACATTAAAATTACAAAGTGAAATAGTATTGACTATTGCTATTTAGTATATGAGAAGATGGATTCTTACAAAATAAAGACAAGAAACTTATGGAATCTTTGGCATCTATTGTCAAAGAGGGAGAATTTTCTATAATACATAAGAATACGACAAAAGAGGGAGAGTTTGCTACAACATAGAAGATAATACAGTAAGAGGGAGATTTTGATGTCAGAGGGAGTTTTTGGATGAGAATCAAAATGAAGCTAAGAACATTAAAGAAAATTTTATGTTTCTCTACAATTCTTTGTATTATGACATGTTGTGTTGCCATCAATGCCAAAGAGGGAGATTGTTGAAGACAATTATTCAATTGTGTATTTTCATTGATGTTACACATGTATATACACTTATGTAGTGATGTTACACAAATATCTACATTCAGACCGAGCATAGTTGGTGAATAGAATAGTTATTTTAGTGTTGACCGAGTTCAGTTGGGTATTAAAGAATTTCAGTGTTGACTAAATCACTCGGGCATTTCAATCATGGTCGAGCATTCAGTGGTAGCCAGCTAACAGTGATTTACATTCTATAATTAATTGATTATATGAGGCTGACTAAATTGTGATTTATTATTTAGAAGTATAATCAAGCCGACTTGATAGGGCTCATCATATATATGAAAGGTCAAGTTTGGATTGAATACATGGAGGAGTAAGTACAAAAGAAGAAATGTGGAATTCTGTGACATGAAGAGTGAAGGTGAAATCAGATAGGATTCTGATTGAGTACTGATCACTCAGAGCTGCAATAGAACATTTGATCAGCAAGGATCCATTCATAATCAGAATAGAGATCTGAATTAGCAAAGACAGTTTCTTACACATACAGGTCAATACATTGTTACTCTCTAAAAATTGTAGCAGTGATCTCAAATCTCTTAACAGAGTAGACTTAACAATCTTTTTGTAAATCCTCTCACAAGGTAGCTTTTCTATGTTGAAGTGTTAAAGACCTCTAAAAATCCACTCCTCATAGGGTGATTAAATCCTCTAACAGGGTCACACCTAATAGTGTGTTATTGTAACCTTTAACAAGGTTGGCTCCTAACAAGGCTCACTTCAAAAGAGTGAAAAACAATAACTAGTTAGATTGGTGGTTTTTCCCATATTGGGTTTCCATGTTAAATCTTGGTGTCACCTGTGTATATGTTATTTTTTTCATGCATTATGTTTCTTCACTTAATCACTAAAGTATAATTACATTGGTGTTATAAAGATTGCTTTGACACTCGAGTTACAAAAGAATATCTTAATTGACCGAGTAACAGTGTTAAATTATTTAAGACATCTAAGGGAAAAAGGATTTGTTTTGGAGTAACTGATTCACCCCTCCCCTCTCAGTTACTTATCTCATTTCCAAAACTTCTTTCTTTTTTGGATAGAGGGATATTACCTACACCAGTAACCAAGGGGGAAGTGTTAGAGGGGTTAGGCAATAATTTAACTAGAACAGGGTTCACATCAATCTTTTTAGGGTATGCAATTTTTGTCCCTTTTTTCCTTCTTCTTTTCATTCAATCATCTATGAACCCTAAGATGGACCTAGCCCTAAGCTTGATATCTTCATCTTCTTCTCTCGTCTAGTCTATTTCTATCAAGATTTTTGCATTTGCAATGTCATAACCGGGTTCAACAATCTCAAAATTATCTTCATCTAAATAACCATGTCAAATTTCAATTGCAGGGTTTAATTGATCTGAGAGATTAACAACCTGAAGTGATCCATTTTATCAATCGCTTCTTCATCACCAATATCCTCCCATGAGTCTTCAATGTGTGGGGACATTTTCAGCCAGCCATCCAAACTGATGGTCTGCCTTGTGAAACCTTTGTTCTCAAATCCCCTTCTTGTTTCATAAAAATGCATGTGAAAATTCACCAGGTTACTTCCTATTACTGAGGCGTCTATCATGTTTTTGCAGGTTAGGGCTCCAAGCTTGATTGGGAACATAGCATCCCATTTATATCCTCTAGCAAACTATTTTTTTATCATTGTGAACATTTGTCTACAAACCTCTACCAAAATAAAATAGTCAAAAGCGAACCTCAGTAACTTGAGAGGCTCTTCATCAAAACCTCCCACTCTGATGTATGTGAATTGCAGAAATTGGATGTAGAAACTACTGTAGCTTTGAATCAATTTATGTACCTCTGAGGAAATTCTTTACCTTGGGATTCTAGCTAACTAATAGCATAATTTTCCAAGATACACACCATAAACCCTTCTATAGTTTTCCAATACTCTATCTCTTCTCAACAAGGGAGAAATATTCATGAATACTTATGTCTTCGCTCCAAGGTTCATGGGGAATCCCTACCAGATATTGAGTACATGCAAGACAATTGGATCAGAGCCCCAAAATATATCAAAAATAGACACCTAGAGGTTCACAACACTCCTTACTCCAATACAATCTAGGGCTCTGTCAATAGTTACCAATACCCACAATGATAAGATTAGATCCTCCACCTAATCTTCAATACCCTTAAGGGCCCAATATGACACAATTAGAACCAGTTAATTCAGGGATGGAACAAGGGTTATATCAATGCTAGACATCAAACTTAGATGCTATGAAGCACAAATCCCACACAAAGATAACTCTGAAACTCTATTTAGACACTGGAGCTTATATAGGGCTATAAGGAGAAAATATGGATTCTTGAAGGAAGCTTACATGGAACTCCACCACACAAAGTCTTGACCACCCTCAAACTCTTCAATCCATCCACCAACAACACCCTCCAAGTTAGGTCTTTTAACCAATCCCCTAACTCCTGTTGTCCTCAATTCTCTCCTAAGCCTAATTGGGCTATTAGGTCACTTTTACAAAGAAAGTTCTTGAGTTTTGATTCACTTTCCAATATTTTAAATTGGAAAACTTGTGGGATCACACAAAACTTCTAAATCCAAGTATTTAGACTTCCATTCCACCCCTAGGCTGAGTTGTTCCTTAAAACCCCAATTCTAGACAGTCACATCTAGATGCCTGTCCAAAGGGTTCAATCATTTCTCTCTCCATCGAATTCCTCCTATCCTAAGACCACAAAAACTTAAAATAAATTCCCCCTCCTTCCTTTCCAACAAGACTTAGATTTTTCCCATGGTGGAATCTCTAGGAAAGAGGAAATTTGTCTCGAAACCCTAGTTAGGGCCTTCCTTCGACCAATGGCTACACAAAAATGGATAACTTCTGTTATAATTGGTTTCAAGACTTCAAAAAAATTTCAAAACTCTCATAAGAAACTCGGCCAACTTTCCAAGTCCTTCAGTGATGCATTGGTGTCAGTACAGAATCGTACAAATAGAATTACAGTCAGAATTTTTAGGAAAATAGTTAAATTTTATTGATTTGCATAAAAATTCTTACAATACATTCACTATAACCCTGGAGAAAGGTTTCTCAACCTTTTTCATAAAATTCCCAAATATTTTCAACCAACAAAAGTGGTTTTGAATGTTAGGATTCAAATCTTGCACTTTTTGCAAAAGTTGCATTATGCAACATTGACCACATTAACAACTTTTTACAAAAGTTTTCAATTGTCAACAATATTGTAAAGTTATAAACCTAGAATCCACTAAGGACCTTAGAAATGTTAGATTAACAATTCCAACTTTATTTATGCCTCCTATACTATTCTATCCCAACATAGCTAAAAATTGTCCAAAATGGCTAAGGTAGACAACTAGGTTTATAACCATACCTATAGTCACCTTGCCTTACAAATAGGACTTTATTGTTAACATTGGATTCAAGATCCAATCACTACCCTAACCCTATGTATTTGGGTCCACTAGTGTGATTTCAATGGATGAACTTGAGGGTGCTCCTCCACCATAATCCTAGGGTGCACTGATCTCAAGTCCTCTTGAGATGAGGTCTTGCAAAGTTGAGCCATACCTCTGAATTTCTTTCTCATCCATCCATACAGATTCTTCCTTAGGACTCCCTTGAAACTAAGCCAAATATTTCTTATACACATTCTTCCTTGTTTGTTTGAGGATCTTTGTGTCCAAGATCTTGTCAAGCTTCTTTGGTTCATGAGGTGGTATGCCTACAACATCTCCTTCATGCTCTTCTATTTGCATTTCAAAACCTGCATTCACATCACCTTTATATGGGGTTAGATCAAAAATATTAAAGATTGGGGATATACCAAGGTGTGAGGGTAATTCAATCTCATATGCATTCAACCCATGTTTTTTCAATACTAGACATGGTCCTACTTTCTTCATGAGTATTTTAGTATGCTTTCCCTTAGGCAATCTTTCCTTCTTCAAATATGCCCACACCAAGTCTCCAACTTGCAACTAGGCATCCCTCCTATGCTTGTCCTTGGCTTGTTTATACTTCTCTGCACTCTTCTCAATTGCCAACCTTACTAAGTCATGAATTTCCTTCATACTCTCTACAAAATATTCCCCATGGGCACTAACTAGAGTGTTTGGTGGCAATTCTCTGAGTTCCAAGATGCCTCTTGGACTTTTCCCATATACAATCTGAAAAGGACTCTTCCCTATGCTCTTGTTGATTGAGTCATTGAAAGAAAACTCTGCTTGGGGTAGAACTGAATCACACTTGTCTCTATACTATTTTTTCAAGCATCTAAAAATATTTCGAAGTGATTTATTGACAACTTATGTATGCCCATCTATTTGTGGATGGTAGGCAGAACTAAAACTTAGATTGGTCCATAACCTCTTCCATAATTTTCTCCAAAAGTGACCAATAAACTTTACATCTCTGTCAGATAGTATGGTTTAGGGAAATCTAAGAATCCTTACAATTTCCTTAAAGAAAAAACTTGCAATTGATGATGCATCATTGGTACTTTTACAAGGGATAAAGTGGGCCATTTTACTAAACATGTCCACTACAACATAAATACTATCATATCCCTTTTGTTCTCTAGACAATCCCATCACAAAATCCATGTTGCAACTCTCCCAAGGCCTTGTAGGAATAGGTAGAGGTTAGTATAGCCCTACATTTGTGAATGTACCCTTGGCTCTTTGACAGATTGTACATGTGTCTAAAATCTTCCTTACTTTAGTCTGAAGCTTAGGCCAATAATAGAACCTTCTCACCTATTCCAATGTCTTGTCCAAACCAAAATGTCCCCCCATGCTGCCAGCATGCTTTTCTTTAATGATGTTCTCCCTCATTGAATATTTTGGGATGCACAACTGGTGTCGTTTGAAAAAGAGCCCATTTGGAATCAAATAATCTACATAATCAACATGATAAGCCTTAGAAAAGTCAAAACACCTTATAAATATCACTAAAATCATCATCATTTTTATACATGTCCTTTAATGAATCAACCCCTACAATTTCAAGTTGGATTTGTTACACAACTAGATTCCTTCTACTCAATGTATCTTCCACCTTATTGGAAACTCCTTTCTTATGTTTGATTGAAAATGTGTAGTCTTGTATTGATTCCACCCACTTCATGTGTTTGTGGCTTAGTTTCTCTTGACTGTTTAAGAAACTCAATGCTTGGTTGTCTGTGAAGACAAAAAATTCATTTGGAAGGAGATAGTGCCTCCATTTCTTCAATGACTAGACTAGGGCATATAGTTCCAAGTCATAAGAGGAGTATTTCCTCTTTTCTTCATTCAATTTATCACTAAAAAAGGCTACAGGCCTTCCCTCTTGGCTCAAGACAGCCCCTATAGCCAGATTTGAAGCATCACACTCAATAGTGAATATCTTTTGAAAATTAGGGAACTCTAGGATAGGTTTATCCATTACCTTTTTCTTTAGCATTTGGAAGGCTTCTTCTACATCCTTGTTCTACAAAAACTTACACTTTTTCCCACCCTTAATGGTCTCAAGGATAGGAGCACACAACTGGCTAAAATTTTTGATGAATTTTCTATAGAAAGAAGCAAGTCCATGAAAGCTTCTAACCTCAGTCATTGTCCTAGGAGAAGGTCAATTCAAGATTGCTTCTACCTTCTCAGGGTCCATTTTGATGTTCCCTCTTGAAATCACAAATCCCAAGTAAACACATTCTCCCTGCATAAAAACACATTTCTCCAAGTTTATGAAATATTTTTCTTCATGTAGTATCTTCAAGATGAAATTAAGGTGTTCTAAGTTCTCTTCCTTATTCTTACTGAAGATAAGGATGTCATCAAGGTACACTATGACAAATTTTCCAAGGAATGGTTTGAGCACCTCATTCATGAGCCTCATGAATGTGCTAGAAGAATTTGATAGGCCAAAGGGCATCACCCTCCATTCATACAAGCCTTCATTGGTTTTGAATGCAGTCTTCCACTCATCACCAGCCCTAATCCTTATTTGGCGGTATCCACCTTAGAATTTTACCTTTCACCCCCTAGATAATCCAATAGGTCCTCTATTCTAGGTATAGGGAACTTATAACTAATTGTGATTCTATTTATGGATCTATAATTAGTACACAATCTCCATGTGCCTTCTTTCTTAGGGTCAAAAAGAGAAGGTACTGCACAAGGACTAAGACTTTTTGTAATCAAACCCTTATCCAAGAGTTCTTGTATCTATCTTTCTGTTTCCTCATTATATTCTAGAGTCAATTTATATGCTTCCTTGTTTGGTAGGGTTTCTCCTGGGATCAAGTCTATGTTGTGACGTATGTCTCTGATTGGGGGCAATTCATTTGGAAAGTCTTTAGTAACAATGTCTTTGTACTAGTCAAGTAGGTCTGCAACTTCTTTAGGGCCTACTCTTCTCAAGGGATTTATCTCTTCCTAAACCTTCTTAGGATTTTCATCCTTGGGTATAATTACTAGGGCATGGAAAGGGGTCTTTTCTTCTTTCAAAGTTTTCAAAAACTCTTTTTCACCTACAAACAAAAATTTAGAATCCTTTTGTTCTTCTACAGAATCAGATAGTGGTAAGAATGTTACCTTTTCACCTTTGTAGTTGGTTGTGTATGTGTTAAACCTTCCATCATGGTGAGCCTCAACATCATATTTCCAAGGTCTCCCAAGTAGCAAGTGACAGGAATCCATTGGGACAATGTCATAGAGAGATTTATCTTTGTAATTTCCAAGTTGGAATTCCACCCAAGCTAGCTCCTCTATGCAAGCTTGTTGTTTATTTGTGAGTCATGATACCTTGTAAGGGTTTGGATGTGTCACCCTTCTCAACTTTAATTTCTTTACAACTTCTTCAGATACTAGGTTGTTCGTAGACCCACTGTCAATCACCATTTTGCAGACATTGTCTCCACACTTGCAGGTGGTTCTGAATAAGTTCTTCCTTTGAGGTGGTTCTTGTGTGCTTGGAGCCTGGTGGAACCCATGTTGACAAAGTAATTTGTATCCATTCTTGTCCAGGGAAGTACCTATTTGCATATACTTAATTGTCTTTTATAGATTCTATTGTTTACCATCTTTCTCTTATCGAAGTATTATCATTCACTTTCATATGTCTTGTGGTTTAATATTTTGAAATTCTCTTTTTCCTTGAATCATTTTCTTAAGACTCTTTTTTGATAAAGAAATTTAAGCACCTGATCTTGTAACTTTCTCTCCTTAAAAACATGATGTAATTACAATTAGTATTGAAAAATTCTTTTGAAGTCCTATATGATGCTTTCATCTAAATCCTAATGTAATTACATGGAATTCTGCATATTTTACTATTACATTATAAATATCTAATCCATATTGCTGATAGAAGCAAAGATAAAATATTTTATGTGCAGGATTATACATTTGACTTAATGATGTTCTTCATAGCAATCTATTAATATTTTTGAAGAGGTTAATCTTGGTTTGATTTAACTTTCATGGATTCGAATGATTACCATTTTCAATGGAAAGATGATGTTATTATGATCATGATCTAAAAGATTACAATATGTTATAATTTGATTAGTAACGATAATGACAAATGATATTTCCTTTTCATATATATATGTTATGCCCTAATTATTATAAAATGACTAGGGTTGTCATTACGGTGTAAAACAAATATAAAGGAAAGTATTAGTAAGTATATATATATATATATATTTTTTAAAAATGTGTTATGATTATGAATATAAGAAGGAATTTGAATAAACGATATCGTTGTTTTAAAAAAGGTAATACTATATTAATACTATGTTAATATTGAAAACATTTTTAATGTCATATATAATCTATAAATATTTAGATTCTTATTCTTCTTCTATGATATTTTTTTTAAATCTTGAGCGAAAGTTATATTGTTGATTTGCCTAATTAATATATGATTTCATGCCATTTGTTATAAAGCAAGATATATTTCATTAATGGTATGTTATTTATTATTATTGTTACTTTCAATGGAGCAAAGTTTTTTAATTGAGTAAAAGAAGGTAGTACAAAAAGAACTAACTAACAAAAGTTATAAAGATTTGTATAATTATATGGATAAAGGACTATGTTATTGATTTTTCAAGTGCTTTATGATCAAATTATTATTATTTGAAACTCTTCTTTTATCTGTTGATTATTAATAATAAGATGGTTTTAAAACTATAATTATATTTTGATTACAATGGCAAATAAAATAAAAACATGATCATTGATATTATGCAAGGGCGGCAGAAGGTGGCAAGCGTGATATAGTCAAACGATCTGGATTCCTTGATGACAAGTCAACTGGTCATTTGCAGACATGATGAAAGAGGTTTTAAAGAGATAATGAACACCATGGCTACAGTCGATAGAAATATATCACAAGACATCCTTGGGGATTACAAAACTGGTGTGTGATCCATCTTACAACCTTGTTCGCAGCCTCTATAGGAGATATACGTCCAAAATGTGAAAGCATTGAGAAGGATGTTGAATAGGGACTACACATCAAATAGGTTGTGATATATAGAAGTTGTTTTTGTCATATGATTTTGTCAAACCAGGAATGGACATCTATATCTTACAAGAATGTCATCTCATGAGATGCGATGAAAGCACGATGTGCATGATTGTAATATATAGATATATCAATATATATTCTTTAGAGGCGAAAACATGTCATGCAGAAGATTTATATTCAACACAAGAGGGTTGAGATAGCAGGGTCAGCATAGAGTGGAGGATCTATTAGGCAAACAGGGATGTCCAATACACTTACACAGCCAAAGCCCGCAGATATAGTGGGCAAGACAGATGATTCTCTCGAGAACTTTGGACAACAGCCAAATGGGAAACCATAGATTGCGGCTCATGTGGTCTATACTTTTCTATAGTTTTATGTGTGTATGGATTATGATGTATCAATGCACATAAGATGAACAATATGGTTTCAAAGACCACACATCAAAGAACATATGGATAAATAGGAGGTGACAGATAATAGAAAAAGTATACGCTAGAGATGAGTGTATTCGATGGTTTCAATTAGTAAAATTGTCAACAAAGACATATTTACTGTGTGATCACTTGCAACATGTTGCCTACCATTGAGACATCAACTTCTCTACACATCAGCATCTGGTCAACATTGTGGAGTTGGCTCCTACGCGTCAAAGAGATCACGATTACCTGAATCAATCACCATGGCAATTGAAATACTCTCAGCATAAGACAATTGATAATGATATCTTGCTGATGGATAGAATGGTTGGCTTTGATACTGTTGTTGAAAAAGCACAAGTGTTATTGATGCTACACATATTGAGGCACGCAGTGCATACCATAGTGTAGGAATAGTCCAAGAATGATGAAACACCATTGGCTGTTGTCGATGAAGACTTCATCAAATAACCATACCAATTGAATCCTTTATCAAATCCAATGACTTCATACGCACCAAACATGGATTTTCAAATGTGGCTATGGAGAAGTTTATACAAATTTATCAAGTATGCGGTTAGGAAAGTTATCCAACTGAATGGTTGGCTTTTATGGCTAACTAATGAAGGATATTTGTTATCTAATCCAATGTAATAGTTAGTTATAGATTAGTTTTAAGGGAAAGGGTGTGATGTTTCACACACCCTTTCATTTTCATATTTATAATCATTCAGAAATATGCAAATAATGACAGAATAACATTGAACAAGATATAATGACTGATGTTGAAACTATGGATTATTGGGTTGTGATGGAATGAAAGATAGTCAAATTTGAAATCTGAATGCAAAGATCCAATAAACATTCTTAACAAGTAGATATAAGTCTGTATTTTCTTCCATTGTGCAATCATTTTCGTTCTTTCTTTACAATCAAGTCCTTCAGATAAACCAATTGACATTCCTTAAATTGATAGTTTTGATTTGTGTATATTTTATCTTAAGTTTATATTATGTATATTCAATTGTTTCTTTCTCATTTTCGCATGGTTAAAATCTTATTGATTAAAATATTGATCAATTAGTCTGTCATCTGAGGAATAGTATTAAATTGAAATACTTTAAAACTTTTTTAGTTACATATGCATATCATAACGCCTTTAAGGCGATAAGCTTTTGTTTTCAAAGCTGTCTCTGAAGTTGAACGTAAGATTGAAGATATATCAACTCTATTGCCCATTATTGAATTAAAGCACTGGTTTCTCTCGTTAATTGAATTTGGTATAAGGTTTCATTGTTTCAAATTTTGAATTACTCTTTTATTTCATCTCATTCAGTTCATATCTCACTCATATCAAGCAATATTAAATACATTACATTTCATTAAC
>MU217169.1:58028-82247 GCA_018584345.1 Thuja plicata | reverse complement strand
TAAATAATAGAGGAAAAAGGCTTAAAATTAAATAAATAAAATTTATTTAATTTTAAACGGCTAAGTGAATTAATTAAATTAATAATTTAACTAATAGAGGGATTAGGACATTTTTTGATGTCTACAGAGTGAATGTAATGATGTGACATTTGGTTTCCGCTTCGCTCTATAAAACCATCTAAATCATTATTAATCTTCATTTACTGCCACTACATCATTCATGCTAAGATAAAATTTGCATTAACTCATGTTGCTACCTCATATTTCCCCTATGGTTATCATCCCCTCAAGTCTGGCATTACCATTATTCTGATGATTTCTTTACTGACATGCCATCTCACCTGTCACATCTGTCGGCAATTCGATCCTTATACGTTGTTATTTTCCTCTGAACCTCTTTGAACTACTTCAAACTGAGGTTCAAAGAGGTTCATGACCACATCATGATGTATGTAGGGGTCCCACATGAAAAAATTATTGTTAGGAAAAAATATTTTATTTGAACCTCTTTGAACTACTTTGAACCGAGGTTCAAAGAGGTTCAAAGTGGTTAATAAGCGATCAAACACTACTAACACTTTACGGAAGGGGAACGACTATACAAAGATAGATTTGAAACACTGTGGCTATTGGAAATGAGTTGAGTAACCTAGAGGGGAGGGGTGAATCAATTACCACAAAAAAAAAATCCAAGTCCCTTAGATGTATTAAACAAACTTATCAATAGTACTCGGTTAACATAGATATTTTGTTGTCACTCGGTTAACAAAGTAAAATTTCAATATATTTACTGTGATTATCCTTTAGTGATTAAATGCATAACATAAAACATAAAGTAAATAGCATGTACACATATAACACCAAGATTTAATGTAGAAACCCAATATGGGAAAACCCACCAATTGCAACTAGTCATTGTTTTTCACTCTTCTAAAGTGAGCCCTATTAGGAGCCAACCCTGTTAAAGGTTACAATAACACATGGTTAGGTGTGACCCTATTAGAGGATTTAATCACCCTGTAAGGAGTGACCTTTTTAGAGGTCTTCAAACACTTCAATGTAAAAATGTCACCTTGTGAGAGGATTTAAAAAAGACTGTTAAGTCTAATGTGTTAAGAGATTTAGATCACTGAGACAAATTTTAGAGAGTAACAGTAGATTGGCCTATTTTGATAAGCAACTGTCATTTTTGATTCAAATCTCTGCTCTGGCTTTAACACTTGATCCTCACTGATCAAATATTCTATTGCAGCTCTGTATGTTTTGTCCTCAATCAGAATCCCATCTGATTTCACCTCCACACTTCATATCATAAACACACACATCTCACATTTATTCAATCCAAACTTGACCTTATATAAATCTAATAAGCCTTGTCAAGTTGGCCTTAATAATTTTCCAAATAATCAATTAAACTTAAGTCTGTCAGTTGCATATAACCAATTAAATATAAAGTGTAAACTTTTGTTAGCCGGCTGACACTAAATATCTAACTCGGTTAATACCCAAATCCTTCAATGTTTGACCAACACTGTAATGCCTGAGTGAACTCGGTTAGAACTAAAAATCACTTTGGTCTTATTTAATGCCTGAGAGAACTTGCCATACCCTGACTGTTCTCAGTTTGGGTATAGACATTTGTGCAACATCACTACATTTGTGCAAACATTAATGACAATACATAGTTGAATAATTGTCATCAACAATCTCCCTCTTTGGCATTGATGTCAACACAACATGTCATAATACAAAGATTTATAGAGCAAAAGATACAAGAATCAAATTTTATTAATGTCTTTTTCTTCATTCTGATTCTCATCCAAAAACTCCCTCTATTTTCACAATCTCTCAAGAAACTCTCCCTCTTATATGAATCTATGTTTCGGATAAAATTTCTCCCTCTGTCATCAATAATCTCTTTCCTTCAACAATTTCTTATGACATCAATAATCTCTCCCTCTTTGACAACCAATTCCAAAGCCACTATCCAATACACATCCAATGAAGTTGTAATGTACCTATTTATACTAATTCATATGCAATAATCTCTGACAATCTGCATCAACATGTTAAATCTATTTTGTAGCTTGATTGATGCATCACTAATCTATCCATTAGTGAGCTTTGGTTAGGGGAATCACCCCTAGCTTTCCTCTAAGATAAAAAAATGCATCCTTAGGTAACGGTTTGGTGAATATGTTTCTAATTTGTTCTTTAGTATTTACATATTCCAATCTTACTTCCTTGTCCTAAACCAATTCCCTCAAGAAATGATACTTTATTGCAATATGTTTAGTCTTAGTATGCATCATAGGGTTCTTTGAAATGTTAATAGCATTGGTGTTGTCATAGTACATAATAACCGGTTCTTTGATTTCCTCCTTCATACCTGACAACAGATGTTTGAACCATATAATATTTGAATAATTCAGTGTTGTAGCAACATACTCTACTTCTGTTGTAGACCGAGAAATGCAGTTATGTTTCTTGCTTGTCTAGGAGACTAACCTCTTTCCAAGAAATAATGCTCCACCACTATTTCTCTTCTTGTCATCAACAATTCCTGCCCAATAAGCATCAGTAAAATTCTTCAAATCAAAGTTTCCTCCTTTTTGTACCATAATTCATAATGTGTAGTACCCTTAAGATATCTTAGAATCCTTTTGATAGCCATTAATTCATTCTCTCTAGGATTAGTTGAAAACCTTGCAACAATACCGACTGCTAATGCAATATCAGATTTAGTCTGAAAAACAAATTGAAGTTTACCAATCATGGATTTGTAGGTAGTCTGATTTACCTCCTTTGAATCATCATCCTTAGACAACTTATTTCCAGTAGACATAGGTGTCCCAAATGGTCTGGAATCTTCCATCCCAAATTTCTTCAGTATCTCTTTGATGTATTTACACTAAGTAGTATAGATATCATCCTTCATCTGATGAACTTGTAAACCAAAAAACAATTTTACTTCTCCAAACATAGACATCTCAAATTCCTTACTCATAGCTTTAGAGAATTCTTTGCATAAATCATCATGTCCAGTAAATAGTATATGATCAACAAATATCTCTACTAATAGTATCTTGTTCTGAGGTCCTTCTTTGATGTACAAGATATTATTGTCATTAGTTCTCTAAAATCCAATACTTATCAAGTAACCATGCAATATTTCATGCCAGGCTCTAGGAGCTTATTTCATTCCATACAATGCTTTGTGTAGTTTGCAAACCATATTACTTTTGTTAGGATCTACAAAAACTTCAAGTTGCTCAATATAGACTTCCTCTTCAAGAATGCATATTTTACATCTATTTGATATACCTCAAATCCTTTATGTGCATCATATGCCAGAAGAGTTTTGACTCCTTCAAGTCTTGCAACAAGAGAAAAAATTTCTCCATAATCAATACCCTCTTCTTGAGCATATCCTTTACATACTAGTCTTGCTTTATTTCTAGAATATTCTCCTTTTTCATTCATCTTGTCTCTGAAAACCCACTTTGTACCAATCACATTTTTATCTTTTGGTCTAGGTACAAGAGTCCAGGTTTTCTTCTTTTCTATCTACTCAATCTCTTCATTCATTTCTTCTATCTAGCTTTCATCATTCAATGCATCATTCAATGCATCTTTAATAGTTCTAGGTTCAATTTTACTAAGAAAACATGTACCTTTGATTTTGTTACTTTTCATTATACATTTTTTCTAATCTCCAATTATTTATTCAGGTGCATGATGCTTTCTGGCATACTTTGCAAGTATAGGTTCCTTCCTCTTTTATTCTGGGCTTGCTCCACTATGTTCACCATGCTCAAATATTTTGTTCTATTCTTCTGTCTAATACTCGGGTTCCACTGTCTGAGACTTGGGTGCCTCTATCTATGACTCAGGTGCCTCTATCTGTGACTCAACTCCCTCCCTCTATGACTCAGTTTCTTTAGTCTGAGACTAAGTTCCCAATGTCTATGACTCAGTTTCAAAATTTTGAAGCTTGGGTTGCACAGGTTGCAAAAAGGTTTATGCTGATGAATTGAGTGGTTGACATGGTTTCTGTCAAATCACCATTGCCTGTGTCTTAGGTATAGTATCAGGTTCATAATACACAAAGTTCACTTAGTCCTCAAGCTCTTTACTATTGTGTTCTTCATTTCTCCTGCAAACTCATCAATCTTTACATGCACACTTTCTATGACTTTATGAGTAGTAATATTCAAACATTTGTATGCTTTTCTTTTACATGAGTAACCTAGGAATATACCTTCATAACCTTTTACATCAATTTTTCCATTTCTTGCTTCCTTAAGATGTAACATTTACTTCCAAATACTTTGAAATAATGAACATTAGGTTTATAGCCATACCATATTCAAAAGGTATCTTCTCAGTGCCTTTTTTAAATTGAACTCGGTTCAATATGTGAATTGCAATGCTGGTGGCTTCCTTCTAGTATTTGGTAGCAACATTATTTTCAATCATCAAGGTTCTTGCACAATCCATAATGGATATGTTCCTTCTTTATGCTACACCATTTTTATGTGGTGTACCTGGGGCAGATACTTGTCTCTTGATTCCTCTTTCATTGCAATATTCATTGAACTCATTAGAAATGAATTCTCCTCCTCTGTCATATCTTAGGTATTTAAGTTTCTTTCTTCTTTCCTTCTCAACTCTGGCAAGGTACCATTTGAACTTCTGAAAATCTTCTGATTTTTCTTTGTGAAACATAATAGTCATCATTCTGGAATGGTCATCAACAAATAGAATGAAATACTTCTCACCTATGTAACTTGTTGTTCTAATTGGTACACACAAATCAGTATGCACAAATTCCAAGCCTTCTATATTGTAATTCTTGCTCTTGAAACTAGTTTTTCCCATCTTCCCAATTTGACATTGTTTTCATATTGCCAATTTAGGTTTCTTCAAAATAGGAATACATCTTACTCTTATGTTCTTTCTTATGTTGATCAGGTTATCAAAATTCACATGAAAAAACCTTTTATGCCATAACCAGCTTTCTTCTACTTGTGCAGTAAAACATGAACTTTCATTAAAATCAAGATAAAATAGATTACCTTTTGTTTTCCTACCAGTTCCAACTAGGTTTCCCTTACCATCTAGGAGCTTGGCCTTACCATTCATAAATTCTACCTTGAAACCAATTTTATTCATTTGTGCCACACTTAGTAGATTATGCCTTAGTCATTCAACCCAATAAGCATTATCACATTTTATTCCTTCAGTTAGAGCAATACAACCTTTGCCTTTCATATAGAAGGGTTCATCATTCCCAAAACTGACACTCCCATCATCATAGTGCTCAAGATGTTCAAATTTTGTTTTATCACCATTCATATGGTGAGAACAACCACTATTAATTATCTAGGTGTCATTATTTCCAATATGAGAGTAACATGTAGTATTTTCATTATCTTCATTGTCTAACTCATCCTTAATAGCAATGTAAACCATTTCATCTTCATCTTCATCACTATCATAATATTTAGGAATATAACAAGATTTCTTACCTTTGTCCTTGTAGCCTTTTTAACTTTTGAAATCTTTCTTGCCTTTGTACTTGTTGAACTTTCTCTCACCTTTGTCTTCCTTATTTAGACAATTAGAAGGAATGTGACCAACCTCATCACATGAAAACCAAATCAATGTTACTCTTCCTTTGTACTGTCCTTTTCCTTTTTTAGCTCTCTTTGCAAGTAATGGTTCAATGATTTCCAAATCTTCATCATCATTACTGTCACTGTCAATCTATTTTCCTTTCATCTTACCAAAGTTTAATTTAGCTTTGAACGCAGACTCAAGATTGCTAGGATTAGGAGAATAATTGTTAAAATTGTCTAACTCAAAAGTTGTAAGTCTTCCAACAAATGCATCTAGAGTTATATTATTACTGCATCTCATCTCTTGAATAGCTGAAACTCTAATTGCATAGATAGGAAGTAAATTTCTCAATATCTAACTAGCCATTGTTTTGTCTTCAATTGTTCCACCGACAGCTCTGATTGCACTGACACTTTTCTTCATTCTTTCACTATATTTCGTAATGTCTTCTCCTTCTTTAATTTTCATGAGATCAAACTGACCTCTGAGACTTTATATTTTGGCTCTCTTTACATTGTCATCTCCTCCATATATTTCATGTAGTTTATTCCACATATCATAGGCAGTAGGGAAGTCCTTGATTTCATCAAATTTGGAATAGTTGTGTGAAGAAGCTATATCAATCATCATTATGTTATGATGCTTCATGTCCACCATTTGATCCATAGACATAGGTCTCGGTGGTTCCACATACTTGTGATCCAGAAATTGCAAACTAGTGTCTCCAATAGTAGATAGATGTAGCCTCATCAAATCTTGCCATGCAGTGAATTTGTCTTTTTTAAGCTTGGGGATCTCCCTTTTGTAACTGAGAGGGGAGGGGTGAATTAGTTACCACAAAATAAATCTAAGTCCCTTAGATGTCTTAATCAAACTTATCATTGTTACTCGGTTGACATAGATATTATGTTGTCACTTGGTTAACAAAGTAAACTTTTAAGATATTAACTGTGATTATCCTTTAGTGATTAAATGCAAAAACATAAAACATAAAGTAAATAGCATGTACATAGATAACACCAAGACTTAATGTGGAAACCCAATATGGGAAAAATCACCAATTGCAACTAGTCACTATTTTTCACTCTTTTGAAGTGAGCCCTATTAGGAGTCAACCTTGTTAAAGGTTACAATAACACACTATTAGTTGTGACCTTATTAGAGGATTTAATCACCCTGTAAGGAGTGGCCTTGTTAGAGGTCTTCAAACACTTTAATGTAGAAATATCACCTTGTGAGAGGATTTACAAAAGACAATTAAGTCTATTCTATTAAGAGATTTAGATCACTCATATAATTGTTAGAAAGTAATAATGGATTGACCTCTTTTGATAAGTAACTATCGTTACTGATTCAGATCTCTACTCTGTCTTTAAACACTTGATCCTCACTGATCGAATATTCTATTTCAGCTTTGTATGTTCTATCCTCATTTAGAATCCCATCGGATTTCACCTCCACACTTCATATCATAAACACACACATCTCACACTTATTCAATCCAAACTTGACCTTATATAAATATGATAAGCCGTGTCAAGTCGGCCTTAATAACCTTCCAAATAATAAAAAAAATTAAGTCTGTCGGATGCATATAACCAATTAAACATAAAGTGTAAACTTTTGTTAGTCGGATGACACTAAATATCTAACTTAGTTAATACTGAAATCCTTCAATGCCCGACCAACACTTTAATGATCAAGTGAGCTTGGTTAGAACTAAAAATCACTTTGGTCTTCTTCAATGCCTAAGAGAACTTGGCATACACTGACTGTGCTCAGTTTGGGTATAGACATTTGTGTAACATAACTACATTTGTGTAAACATCAATGACAATACATGATTGAATAATTGTCATCAACAGTGGTGATTTTCTTAGGGATTAAATATGACCTTGAAAACTAACCTACGTGAGATTTAAAGGAGTGGAAAAATTTGACAATGAATTTAACATTAAAACCAAAGGGTCAAAGACACTTAAACAAGGTGACTCTAATTAACCCTAACATTGGCTCTAACTGAGGGAGTGCATGTTGACAAATATGTAGAGAACTTAGATTACTCATTTCACAAAATAAAAAGAGGAAGGGAAAGAACCGACACACACAACCTAACTACTAGGGAAGGAAAGTAGGGAAAATACTAACTACTATGTACAAGGGGTGGGACTGAAAAAGATCACAACTTTAACAACTTGAGGTCCTACCCGTTGTATGTGAAAGGCATATTAACATCATCTGGGTAGGACAGACAAAAAGCATTTAAACCAACTTCTTTTGAAATAATGAACACGCCTTTCCATAAAGACTCAAATTTCCCATGAGCTTCTTTAGGTGCCCTCCTTTTATCCCATAATAAGACCTCATCTCCTTGCATGAAATTATTGGTGTGAGCCTTGATATCAAAAATTTGTTTCACCTTCAACTGGTGCTCTTTAATGTGATCTACTAATTTGTGTTGTTCATCCTCCAATTTTCTTGGTTACATGATCCATTTCTCCAGAGAATCTTGAAAGTATTGATCTTCAATCACGGACTTTAGTTTGTCCACAAACAATTCGAGAGGTAGTGATACATGAGCTCCTACTCCATATACCAACTAAAAAGGATCCATGCATTTATCTCTCTTGGGGGTAGTCTGATAAGCCCATAAGGCTTCATGCAATTTCTTGTGCCAGTCATGAAGACTATCACCCATCAGTTTCTTTAGTATAGCTACTAGATTCGTATTACTAGCCTTTGTTTGTCCATTCCCCTGAGGAAAATAATCTAACGAATGGGCTAAGGATATTTTGTGTTCATAACAAAATGTCGAGATTTCTTCTGAAGAAATATGTGGTATTTTCTTCTACCACTTTTTGTGGTACTCCAAATTTGAGAAAAATATGGTTCAGTAGAAAATCACAAACAACTTGAGAAATTTCCTTTTTGGTAGGGATCACCTCCACCCACTTTGTAAAATAATTGGTAGCTATTAGGATATATACATGCCCTGCACTAGATGGCAGATTTATAGGCACTACAAAATCTATCCCCGATTGTCTGAAAGGTTCATCAACCATAACTAGTCTGAGAGGTAGGGCTGCCAATTGTGGACGTCCTACAAATAGCTTGCACTTATCACAATTTTTGACATAGTGATATGCATCTCTAAACATCCTGTGGCAATAGAAATAATTTTGGAGGATTTTGAAGGCTGTGATGGTGGAGGAAAAATTACCACCACAAGATTCATCATGGAATGTTCTTAATAACTCTCTCTCTTGCTAAGCATCAATGCATCTAAGGAAGGTCCCATCTACTCCTCTTTTATACAACACATCCTCAAAGATAATATGGTTAGACACTTTTAGTTTTAGATTACATCTTTCTTGGGGACTCAAGTGTTTAGGACATTCACTATATGTAAGAAAATATATCACATCTGAGAACCATGGATCAATTAATCTCACCAACAGTACCATAGGAACTTCATCAACTTCTTCTTCTGATGTTTTTATATTTTTGCTATCAACTTGCACAGGCCCCGTCCTAGTACCAAATTTTTTGGCTTAATAATTAGGTCATATTCTTGAATTTGAGCTATCCATATAGCTCTATTATTCATTCCTATCTCCTTTTATGTCAAAACACTTTTCACTGCTATCTCTAGAATGTATATAGTAGAATGCGAGTGAAAAATGTAGTACCTAAATTATTTCACTTCTTTTACTACTACAAAGGCATGCTTTTCAATTTGAGAATATTTGAGTTCATTTTTCTTCAATGGCATGCTCATGAAAGAAATGGGTGCTTCCTTTTCTTTTCATCCTTCTGTGTCAAAATGCCAGACAAAGTATGTTCTGATGCATAACAATAGATAATGAAATCCTTTTTGAAATATGGAATTATCTACACAGGGGCTTGGTATATTGTTGTTTTGATGTCATTGAAAGATTTTTGTCCTTCCTCATTCCACATAAAAGGTTTTTTCTCACTCATCATATCTACCATGTGCCTGGTTATCTCTAAAAATTCTAGAATGAAATCTCTTAAAATGTTCACTTGGCCAAAGAAAGACTTCAATCCACTCCTACTAGAGGGTAAATTTAGTTCCTGGATAGCTTTAACTCTATTAGGATCAATTTTGACTCCTTCTTTCAAAATAATATGCCCTAACAACTTACCTTCTTCAACAAAGAAAATGATTTTTTTTGGATTTAGGGATATACCATGACTTCTGCACCTCCGCAACACTATCTCTAGATATTTTAAAAAATGATTCCTTCTTTTTGAATATCCATCAGTCATCTAAATAAATTAGTAAAACCATCTAAATCATTATTAATTTTCATTTAATGCCACAACATCATTTGTGCTGAGATAAAATTTGCATTAACTCATGTTGCTACCTCAGATTTTCCCTGTGGTTATCATCCCCTTAAGTCTAGCTGTACCATTATTTTGATGATTGCTTTACTGACATGTCATGTCACCTGTCACATCTGCCGACAATTTGATCCTTATACATTGTTATTTTCCTCTGAACCTCTTTGAAGTACTTCAAACTGGGGTTCAAAGAGGTTCAAAGAGGTTCACGACCACATCATGATGTATGTAGGGGTCCCACATGCAAAAATGATTATTAGGAAAAAATGTTTTATTTGAACATCTTTGAACTACTTTGAACTGAGGTTCAAAGAGGTTCAAAGAGGTTCAAAGTGGTTCATAAGCGATCAAACACTACTAACACTTGACGGAAGGGGACCGACTATACAAAGATAGATTTGAAACACTGTGGCTATTGGAAATGAGTTGAGTAACCTAGAGCGGAGGGGTGAATCAATTACCAAAAAAAACAAATCCAAGTCCCTTAGATGTATTAAACAAACTTATCAATGTTACTCGGTTAACATAGATATTTTGTTGTCACTCGGTTAACAATGTAAAATTTCAATATATTTACTTTGATTATCCTTTAGTGATTAAATACATAACGTAAATAGCATGTACACATATAAAACCAAGATTTAACATGGAAACCCAATATGGGAAAACCCACCAATTGCAACTAGTCATTATTTTTCACTCTTCTGAAGTGAGGCCTATTAGGAGCCAACCCTGTTAAAGGTTACAATAACACACTGTTAGGTGTGGCCCTATTAGAGGATTTAATC
Organism: Thuja plicata; assembly: GCA_018584345.1. Lineage (NCBI taxonomy): Eukaryota > Viridiplantae > Streptophyta > Pinopsida > Cupressales > Cupressaceae > Thuja > Thuja plicata. The sequence continues at coordinate 71,469 of MU217169.1, read as the reverse complement.
ACCCTATAAGGAGTGACCTTTTTAGAGGTCTTAAAACACTTCAATGTAAAAATGTCATGTTGTGAGAGGATTTACAAAAGACCGTTAAGTCTACTGTGTTAAGAGATTTAGATCAATGCTACAATTGTTAGAGAGTAACACTAGATTGTCATGTTTTGATAAGCAACTGTCATTTCTAATTCAAATATCTGATCTAGCTTTAACACTTGATCCTCATTGATTGAATATTCTATTGCAGCTCTATATGTTTTGTCCTCAATCACAATCCCATTTGATTTCACCTCCAAACTTCATATCATAAACACACACATCTCACACTTATTTAATCCAAACTTGACCTTATAAAAATATAAGCCTTGTCAAGTTAGCCTTAATAATCTTCCAAATAATCAATAAAACTTAAGTCTGTCAGTTTCATATAACCAATTAAACATAAATTGTAAATTGTTGTTAGCCGGCTGACACTAAATATCTAACTCGGTTAATACTGAAATCCTTCAATGCCTGACCAACACTGTAATGCCTGAGTGAACTCGGTTAGAACTAAAAATCACTCTGGTCTTATTCAATGCCTTAGAGAACTTGGCATACACTGACTATGCTTAGTTTGGGTATAGACATTTGTGTAACATCACTACATTTGTGTAAACATCAATGACAATACACTGTTGAATAATTGTCATCAACAATCTCCCTCTTTGGCATTGATAGCAACACAACATGTCACAATACAAAGAATTATAGACCAAAAGATACAAGAATGAAATTTTATTAATGTCCTTAGCTTCATTCTGATTTGCATCCAAAAACTACCTCTATTTTCACAATCTCTCAAGAAACTCTCCCTCTTACATGAATCTATGTTTTTGATAAAATTTCTCCCTCTGTCATCAATAATCTCTTTCCTTCAACAATTTCTTATGGCATCAATAATCTCTCCCTCTTTGACAACCAATGCCAAAGACACTATCCAATACACATCCAATGAAGTTGTAATGTACCTATTTGTACTGATTCATATGCAATAATCTTTGACAATCTGCATCAACATGTTAAATCAGTTATGTAGCTTGGTTGATGCATCACTAATCTATCCATTAGTGAGCTTCGGTTAGGGGAATCACCCCTAGGTTTTCTCTAAGATAAAAAAATGCATCCTTAGGTAATGGTTTGGTGAATATGTTTGCAATTTGTTCTTTAGTATTCACATATTCCAATCTTACTTCCTTGTCCTAAACCAATTCCCTCAAGAAATGATACTTTATTGCAATATGTTTAGTCTTAGTATGCATCATAGGGTTCTTTGAAATGTTAATAGAATTGGTGTTTTCATAGTAGATAATAACTGATTCTTTGATTTCCTCCTTCATACCTGACAACAGATATTTGAACCATATAATATTTGAACAATTCAATGTTGCAGCAACACACTCTGCCTCTGTTGTAGATTGATAAATGTAGTTATGTTTCTTGCTTGGCCAGGAGACTAACCTCTTTCCAAGAAATAATGCTCCACCATTGGTTCTCTTCTTGTCATCAATGCTTCTTGCCCAATAAGCATCAGTAAAAGTCTTCAAATCAAAGTTTCCTCCTTTCTTATACCATAATTCATAATGTGCAGTACCCTTAAGATATCTCAGAATCCTTTTTATAGTCATTAAGTCATTCTCTCTAGGATTAGCTGAAAACCTTGCAACAATACCAACTGCTAATGCAATATCAGGTTTAGTGTGAAAAACATATTGAAGTTTACCAATCATGGATCTGTAGGTAGTCTAATTTACCTCCTTTGAATCATCATCCTTAGAAAACTTATGTCTAGTAGACATAGGTGTCCCAACTGGTCTGGAATCTTCCATCCTAAATTTCTTTAGTATCTCTTTGATGTATTTAGACTGAGTAGTATAGATATCATCCTTCATCTGATGAACTTGTAAACCAAAAAACAATTGGATTTCTCCAAACATAGACATCTCAAATTCCTTACTCATAGCTTTAGAGAATGCTTTGCATAAATCATCATGTCCAGTAAATAGTATATCATCAACAAATATATCTACTAATAGTATCTTGTTTTGAGGTCCTTCTTTGATGTACAAGATATTATTTTCATACAAGATATTATTGTCATTAGTTCTGTAAAATCCAATACTTATCAAGTAACCATGCAATCTTTCATACCAGGCTCTAGGAGCTAGTTTAAGTCCATTCAAGAATGCATATTTTACATCCATTTGATATACCTTAAATCCTTTATGTGTAGAATATACCAGAAGAGTTCTGACTCCTTTAAGTCTTGCAACAGGAGTAAAAGTTTCTGCATAATCAATACCCTCATCTTGAGCATATCCTTTACGTACTAGTCTTGCTTAGTTTTTGGAATATTCTCCTTTTTCAGTCATCTTGTTTCAAAAAACCCACTTAGTACCAATCACATTTTTATCTTTTGGTCTAGGTACAAGAGTCCAGGTTTTTTTCTTTTCTATATGCTCAATCTCTTCATTCATTGCTTCTATCTAGCTTACATCATTCAATGCATCTTTAATAGTTCTAGGTTCAATTTCACTAAGAAAACATGTACCTTTGATTTTGTTCCTTTTCATTATACATTTTTTCTGATGTGCAATTATTTGTTCATGTGCATGATGCCTTCTGACATACTTTTCAAGTATAGGTTCCTTCCTCTTTGATTTTGGGCTTGCTCCACTATGTTCACCATGCTCAAATATATTGTTCTATTATTTTGTCTAATACTCAGGTTCCACTGTCTGAGACTTGGGTGCCTCTATCTATGACTCAGGTGCCTCTATCTGTGAATCAGCTCCCTCCCTCTATGACTCAGTTTCTTCAGTTTGAGACTCAGTTCCCAATGTTTATGACTCAGTTTCAAAATTTTGAAGCTCAGGTTGCACAGGTTGCAAAAAGGTTTGTGCTGATGAATTGAGTGGTTGACATGGTTTCTGTCAAATCACCATTGCCTATGTCTTAGGTATAGTATCAGGTTCATAATATACAAAGTTCATTTAGTCCTCAGGCTTTTTACTGTTGTGTTCTTCATTTCTCCTGCAAACTCATCAATCTTTACATGCACACTTTCTATGACTTTATGAGTTGTAATATTCAAAAATTTGTATGCTTTTCTTTTACATGAGTAACCTAGGAATATACCTTCATCACCTTTTACATCAATTTTTCCATTTCTTTCTTCCTTCAAGATGTAACATTTACTTCCAAATACTTTGAAATAATGAACATTAGGTTTATAGCCATACCATAATTCAAAAGGTATCTTCTCAGTACCTTTTTTCAATTGAACTTGGTTCAAGGTGTGAATTGCAGTGCTGGTGGCTTCTTTCTAGTATTTGGTAGCAACATTCTATTAAATGATCAAGGTTCTTGCACAATCCATAATGGATCTGTTCCTTCTTTCTACTATATCATTTTTCTGTGGTGTACCTGGAGTAGATACTTGTCTCTTGATTCCTCTTTTATTGCAATATTCATTGAACTTGTTAGAAATGAATTCTACTCCTCGGTCATATCTTAGGTCTTTAAGTTTCTTTCTTCTTTCCTTCTCAACTCTGGAAAGGTACCATTTGAACTTCTGAAAAGCTTCAGATTTTTTTTTGAGAAACATAATAGTCATCATTCTAGAATGGTCATCAACAAATAGAATGAAATACTTCTCATCTGTGTAACTTTTTTTTCTAATTGGTCCACACAAATCAATATACACTAATTCCAAGACTTCTATATTGTAATTCTTGCTCTTGAAACTAGTTTTTCCCATCTTCCCAATTTGACATTATTTTTATATTGCCAATTCAGGTTTCTTCAAAAAAGGAATACCTCTTACTCTTATGTTCTTTCTTATGTTGATCAGGTTATCAAAATTCACATGACAAAACCTTTTCTTCCATAACCATCTTTCTTCTACTTGTGCAATAAAACATGAACTTTCATTGAGATCAAGATAAAATAGATTACCTTTTGTTTGCCTTCCAGTTCCAACTAGGTTTCCCTTACTATCTTGGAGCCTGGCCTTACTGTTCATAAATTCTACCTTGAAACCAATTTTATTCATTTGTGCCACACTTAGTAGATTATGCCTTAGTCATTCAACCCAATAAGAATTATCAGATTGTATTCCTTCAGTTGAGAAATACAACCTTTTCCTTTCACATAGCAGGGTTCATAATTCCCAAAACTGACATTCCCATCATCATAGTGCTCAAGATGTTCAAATTTTGTTTTACCACTAGTCATATGGTGAGAACAACCACTATTAATTATCCAAGTGTCATTATTTCTAATATGAGAGTAAAGTGTAGTCTTTTCATTATCTTCATTTTCTAACTCATCCTTAATAGCAATGTAAACCATTTCATCTTCATCTTCATCACTATCAGAATATTTAGGAATATAACAAGATTTCTTACCTTTGTCCTTGTAGCTTTTTTAACTTTTGAAATCTTTCTTTCCTTTGTACTTGCTGAACTTTCTCTCACCTTTGTCTTCCTTATTTAAACAATTAGAAGGAATGTGACCAACCTCATCACATGAAAACCAAATCAATGTTATTCTTCCTTTGTATTATCCCTTTCCTTTTGTAGCTCTCTTTGTAAGTAATGCTTCAATGATTTCCAGATCTTCATCATCATAATCATCATCACTGTCACTGTCAATCTATTTTCCTTTCATCTTACAAAATTTTAATTTAGCTTTGAATGCAGACTCAAGATTGCTAGGATTAGGAGAATAATTGTCAAAATTGTCTAACTCAAAAGTTGTAAGTCTTCCAACAAATCCATCTAGATTTATATTATTACTGCATCTCATCTCTTGAATAGTTGAAACTCTAATTTCATAGATAGGAAGTAAATTTCTCAATACCTTGATGACATTAATTTTTTCCATTAGTACACTTAGTAAAAAACATTGACAGAGACCATCAGTATAGCTACCTGACAAACAGAGTATGTAGCTAACTGACACATAGAAGAGAGGATGCCTAACGAGGTAAAAAGTGTTAAGTATGGAATTGACTGAAAAACACTAAAAAGTGTTGTACAGACAAAGTAAATAGGACATCACCGACGGGTCAATAACATAACACAAAGATCATCAAGGATGATACAATTTTGAGAACAAAACTGATGGAGTAGAAAAGGCATACCCAACGAATAGTTCAATGAAGGAACATCGATGGAGAAGAAAACTGATAGACTGATGGAGCAGCCCGACCATCAGAACCGACAGTCAGTTAGAGAACCCACAAATAATGGATCTAACTTTTACATGTCAGATAAAGAATTTTAATTCTATTTATAGAGTTTTAATTTGTTTTAAATCATTACTTGAGGGTCAAGCAAGAAGAATGTAAATGTTTTAAAGCATCCTAATGGATCTAAAACATATCTAACTAAAGATCAAGGTAAAGTTGTAAACCTTGGATCTAGAGTTAACTTGCGAAGCATGAATCAAGATTAGAGCTAAATCTAGTATAAATAGATGTTCAATCAATTGTGAATTATGGATTCATTATTGTTGATAGCCATGAAGAGAATCTAAGGAGCAGAAGGAAGAATTCATGCAAAGTTCAGGAACATATTATATCTAGTTATCAAGAACACACAGAGGCTACCGATGTGCAGAGAAAGGTATTATTCAATAATGTAAACATGATTACTCATACATAGGAAGATTTATGGATCTATTATCAGCAATTCGAGATTGCATACATCATCAGATCAAAGACTTATGTAGTTGCATTCTAACAAGTTCATCACATCTAAAATCCTTTTGTAGAACGTGGACTTAACAGTTCTTTACAAATATCTTAACAGAGTGCACATTTAATAGTGTTGCTAAAGTTTCAAATGAAGTAGATCTTAACAGGTCTCCACTATAATACTCCTAACAGGGTAGGTCATTAGAAGTGACCAATTGTAAGCCTTAATTGGCCCCTTCTTATCTGCAGATAGTGAAGTCTTGTGGGTAACAATCCCCACTACAGTTTTTACTTCCTAACAGGAGTTTTCTATGATATCATATCTTGTGTTATGTGTTATCTTATTTCATGAATGTTTCTTGTATGGTTACATATTGAAGAACTTATGTTATGATTACATATGCATAAAGAAAGATGAACAGTTAGATAAGAGAATATACAAACTGGTGATTAAGGGTTAATTGGCTAACCAAGAAAAGTTTTAGAGGTATTGATTCACCCCTCCCCTCTCAATACTACATTCAGAATATAATTCCAACAATTGGTATCAGAGCTAAGTCTCTTTATTGAAAAGCTTAAAGACTTAAGAGAAAAGATCAGAGCAATGGAAAAGTACAGACTGGACAAGACTATTGAGAATGAGAAATTACAGATTAAGATACACTATGAGCAGTATAAAGAGGCGAGAATAACCTTAAGAAAACTTCTTGATGAAAGAAAGATTATGGCAACTAGGATGAATGAGAAGGACTACAAAGAATCAGAAATACAAGATTACTTTGATTCAGTAGAATCAACATCAAGTAAAGCATCAGACCAATCAGATGAAAATATCACAAGTCTACATGAAGCCAATCAACATCTGACTGAGCAATTGAGAATGCTGCAAATCGGTCTAGAGACTCAAATGGTAAAAATGATTGATGGCATGAATGATGCAAGAAAATCTGAAAATGAAAGAACACTAGCCATTGATGATAGGAGGAAAACAACAGAGAAGCTACAAGAAAAAGAATCAGAGATTCAAAGACTCACTAAGCATCACCATTAGATTACCAATCAGATTATTCTTTTGAGTCAAGAGGCAAACAAACTAAATACATAACTCATTGAAAGAATACAGTCTATTGGTGAACTAAGAGAAGAAAATGAAAGACTGAAGAATGAAATCAAAGTCCAAAATCAATACAATGAATTAATCAAGAAAGCTGAAGATAGAAACAAAAGGATGGATGATTTTCTTGATGGACAGAGAAGAGTCAACAACTACACGGGATTAGGGTACAACAAGAATGGTGAATCTTCTAATCAACTAGATCAAAGGAATGCTTTCACAAACCCAAGATCCAAGAAGCTGTCATGCAATCACTGTGGAAAGCCAGGCCACACCTCAAACATTTGCAAAAACAAAATGAAAGGTATTCCTCAAGCACAATCTACTTTCATTGGTAATTGTTATAAATGTCAAAAGAAAGGACACAAGGCACATGAGTGCATATCCAAAGTGACAAATCCAAAAAGGAAAACCTACATGGACAAGTACTATCCTACCTACAAGATGAATGGGCATACACATGAGGAGTGCTGGAAAAAGAACAACAAGGCCTGGACACCAAAAGAAACTGATAATAGCTACAAACCAACCAGAGTAGGTAACTCATATGTTTGGGACTATAACACATGGGTAAACTACACAGCATGTGGAAGGTATGGTCATATTGCTGCCAATTGTATGAGAAAATAGACTAGAAGGTCAAGAGATTGGACCAATCCAGGTATGACATGTTTGCATTGTCATAAGGTGGGACATGTGATAAAAGATTGAAAAGACCGACTGACAGATACAAATACTCATCCCAATGGAAATACCATTGATGACATCAAGAGAATGAGAAACAAGATGTGGGTAAAAGCCACAAACACTGAAGGTGCTGGAACAAGCAATACAATTGATGACACCCTATCTAATGGATCTGGTGGCATCACTACATCAAACTAAAATACACAAGTAAGTATGGAACTACATTGTTAAAAGTTATATATATGCATCGATTCCATTACATGTTGATCACATAGACAAATTAGCATTATTAAAGATGCACCATATTGTCACTTGCAAAATATTGTTGAAAATTTACCATCGGTTATTGGGTACAAATTTGTATCATTGAACACACACAGAAAAGTTAGCACTACTTACCAGAATGTATCGGTCATTACACAAATGCCAAGTTGTTGAGTGTAAACTGACGGACATCAGTGAACCTTGAGGCAATGTAAGTTGTCTTTGCCACTTTACCGACCATCATTGCTGAAGTCACCAAAGCTACTAGCAACCTCGATGCTTTGCACAAACACCAAAGATGTTATGAATGTCTCTACCGACAAACTCAGTCTTTGTATACCAACGAGTTGGTGAGCATTAATTACAACTTAGGGCACAAAAAGGTTATAAAAGCCCGACGGGTGAACTCATTTTTGCACCCGCAATGTTCAAGTAGAGCAAAATAGAGCAGAGCGATTTTGAATAAAATTGAGGAGCGACCTCAGCAAAGACTCAATACTTCTGAAAGGATTCACAGGCAATCACAAAGATTCAGTAAGTAACCACATTTCACCGATCGCACTATTTGATTTATGAATACCCTAAATTTTTGCAACGCAATGGCATCAACTTCTAGAGTTTAAAAGATTAAGGAAGATAAGAAGAAAAAATTCAAGCTTGTCAACAGAGGCTCTTGTGTTGAACCCAAATTCAAGCTACACCCAGAAATAGCATCACAACGTGATGATTCTGGAGCATTCTCAAGAATCCCACCTAGGGTTTTGCTGGTAGAGGATGTAAGGTCCTATATACATGGTAGGATCTCAAAAATAGGATATCTAGACCTAGATAATGCCTACAAGGCACTATGTGATGAAGCTGGAAACCTCAAATAAGAGCATAAACATCTGGAAGTGAAAGGACTCATGAATGCACTGCATTTTCCCAAAGTATTCAAAATAGAATGGATAAAGATTGTTCTCAGTAGATTGCACAACAAGACTCTATGGCTTAATAAGCCAAAACTGATAACAAAGGATGTTATTCATGCAGTTACTAGTTATCCTATGACCGATAAACCACAAGCTCACAAGAACCCATCCCTAAAGGAAGTGGAAAAACTGATTGGTGTTGAATCAGACAAAAGAGCACTAAAGGTCAACACTATCACCGACGTAGAACTCAAGTTTGGTGCATGTGTGATAGGATATAAAATCTTCCAGGCAAGCAGAATGAATAGCATATCAAGCACTGCTATGAGCACAGCATACAAAATCATCAAACCAGGAAAGAAGATTGATCTTGTAGAGATCATGTTACATCAACTGGAGGAGAACATGTGCACTATAAGATCTTCAAGAAAAAACACTTGTAAGTTTGGTTCCCTCATATTATGCATATTCTTTTACTTTGAAGAATACTTTCCTTCAATAGGAAAAGTTGTATGGGATACAAGCATACCTATAACCATTCAGATAGGTGAATTCATAGAATCACTAGGAACAGATTTTGATGATGTAATGCATGAGTATTTCAAAACCATTAAGGAAATGTTACATACTAGAACAAGGATTCTAGAAAGTGTGATAGAAGAACATAGAGAAGACATTTGCTTCATGGTAGATACCGATTTCACGTATATCCAAGTAGTGGTACCTAGGAAGTCATGGCTTTCATGGTTAGAATATGAGATCAAAACAGGACAAGCCGATGAGTGCATAAAGGAACTACTAAATGTACCAATTGACAAAAAAAAACCAAGATTTGGCACCTATGAGGAAGCCAAACAAAAGATCAGGATAGATCTTGTTGTCAAGAATATTACAAACAAGAAAGACAAAATGGTTAAGAACTTAACCAAACAGTTTGTAGAAACCAAAGAAGGTGAAGAGGAAACAAAGGGTAAGGATGAACTAACCAAAGGACAGTCACCTATCGGTGAAGAGGAAGAAGAGAATAACTCAGAAGGTACACAATCAGATTCTCCACCTCCTCCTACACCCAAGAGAGAAATAACTACAACCACTTCAAGAACAAGAAGCCAGACTGCAAAAGAGTCAACTCCTTCACCATTACCAAAAGGAAAGGTGAGGATATACAAGAGAAAACCAACCCTTCCAAAAGTAAAAACCAAGAGGAGGAGGATGACTAGAACTAGAGAGGATCTAGATGACTCAGCTATGGATGAAGATGATGTAGAAATTCAAAAGGATAAAGAACCATTGGCTCCAACAACAATTGAGAAAATATGCAACACCATCCCAGAATCCCGATCTATGTCTGATCCTAACATAAGAAAATGGTTTAAATTCAGTACAGAGGATCAAAATAAGATTGAAGATGCAATAATTGTTAAAATGTGCAAGCATCACTATGTTCCACTATAATTCTCAGATTTTGATGTTCCCAAAGAATTTTCAAAGAGATTATTAGCTAGATGGACATTTGCACTACATCAGGAAAAGGAGATAAGAGAAAGAGTACTTGTTACTCTTATGCCTACTAATTCCAAAAAGGAAGAAATTGATGAAATGATGAAGATGTATGAAAAAGAGTTCTCAACAAAAATGAGAGCATATGAATTTCTCAAGGGAAAGATAATTGATCTTGATCAGGAAAGCATTAAGAAGTGCAAGATTCTCAAAAGGCCCACTAAGGAAGCTAGCCCGGAGAAAGAACAAATAATCATCAAAGATATACAAGATGACTCATCTGTTGAAATGGATAAAGAAGAGAGTGATCTAGAAGGCCCCAAAGATACTTATATTGTAGATGAAGCATGGTCATACACTACTCCTGACCTCACTCAAAATGAAGAGAGTCAAAATCCACCAAGTCCAATTCACATTGACTTGAGTAAAGATGAAGAAGTTACTAAAGAAGAGTTAACAATTAAAGGTAACATCACTAATGACATACATGATGAATCATGGTTAGACAACATTGTCAATGACACTACAGGAAAAGACCTTGTAGTAAAAGTACAAAAAGATGAAGATATAAATATTGCACAGGGCAATACCAACAAATAGGATTCAACTATTAACACTGCAACAGTCAATACACCGACAAACATGAACATCTTAACTGATGCTATTGATATTGAATCAAGTCAGGAGAAAGCATCTAAAAATAATGAGAACATACCCATGGATACGGGTAATGATGAAAATAAGGAAGCATTGGATACACAAAAAGATGCTGATACAAAGATGACAGATACAACCGATGAATAGGGAACCAAATCTGCTAATAAAGAGAAAGAAGAAGAAACAAATAAGGAAGAAAAAATAGAAGCTATTGAAAAGGATAAAACTAATGATGATACTGAAAATTTGAGAAAGCATGACCAAGAAGACAAAGGTGAAGAATCTAAAAAGGATAAGAGCATAAAATTTGATAAAACTAAAGAATCACCCAAGGTCAATGAGGAGACGTCTTCACAAACTAGCCGGTGGATTCATAAACAAAATAGCAAGAAGCCTTATCTACTCAACAATCACCTACACAGTCTCAGAATTTGCAAATGGTAGTACATCAATCTACCAACTAGCCAAAGAAGAAGAAGAAAAAAAGCATTGAAGAAAAATATCTTGGTTGTCACAATGGATGAAGTAATAGAAGTCCCAAACTGGGATATTACTACTCTAGATACAAATCAACTTCAAGAGTTTGGAGTGTTATGTCAAAGAAAATCCATTCAAAATAAAATGATACAGGAACACAGGGAAACAATGGCACTTGACAAGGCAAGAGACATTCTCCTACAACTTGTTCCTGAGGTAAAACTTGACAAAAATGCTACAGTTAAGGAGAAAATTGTTGTTCTTACCGACACCATCACAAACCAGAATGTGGATGCAGAAGAAGCAATGGAAGAACTAGCAGAGAAAAAGTATCAATACAAGTTAATTGAAAAAATCAGCCAAGAAGTGGCAGTGAACAAGGTAAAGCTCTCTGAACTAACTAATCAATTAGAGCCAATGATTGCTGAGGCAATTACCTTAGTTCAAAAGATGTGCACACTTAAAAATTTTACAAAATAAAATAGTAACAAGTTAGTAGAAATAGATTCTAATGTAACAACCAGTACACAAAGCCTAACCTCAACTGAAAACAGTAGAAAGGCACATAATGACAAAGTAATTGAGGCAAACAGGCTAAGGCAAGAAATATGGGATGCTAAAACACAATTAAGAGGTGAGATTATTGAACTACAGGCACATATTTTTCCTAATCTTACTATTTTACAATAGCATATTTCTGAAGCAAGAAGCTTAATTGCAACCCTAGAGATGTTTGTAGTAGACAACATCTATGATATACATGTAAGGATATCACTTGAGCACATGGCTCTAGAAATGTTGAAGGACAAATGGGAAAATATGATGGAGGAGATCAAGTCCTCACATTCCCACCTTTTTGACAAGATGTAAGTACCTTTGCCTTTATTATCAAAAAAGGAGGAATAGAAATGTATGTATATTGTATGTACAGAAGAAAAAGTTATGTAAAGATAAATATGTACAATATATCCAAAAAAAAAGGGAAGAAAAGTACATAAGGAAATGTATATATACTTACACTTACCGACATATACATAGGGGGAGTCATTCAAATAACTAAGGAAGAAGTATACACAGGTGTACATACTAATACACTCAGTATGTTGCACATATCATGTTTTTGATACTAATGTCAAAGGGGGAGATTGATGACATTAATTTTTTCCATTAGTACACTTAGTGAAAAACATTGACAGAGACCATCGGTATAGCTAACCGAAAAATAGAATATGTAGCTAACCGACGCATAGAAGAGAGGATACCTGACAAGGCAAAAAGTGTTAAGTATGGAATTGACCAATGAACATTGACAAGTGTTGTACCGATGAAGTAAACAGGACATCACCAACAGGTTAATAACATAACACAAAGCTCATCACCGATGATACAGTTTTGAGAAAAAAACTGATGGAGTAGAAAAGGCATACCTAATGAAAAGTTCAATGAAGGAACACTGATGGAGAAGAAAACTGATAGACTGACAGAGCAACCTGACTATCAGAACTGATAGTTAGAGAACCCACAAATAGTGGATCTGACTTTTACACGTCAGATAAAGCATTGTAATTCTATTTATAGAGTTTTGATTTGTTTTAAATCATTACTTGAGAGTCAAGCAAGCATAATGTAAATGTTTTAAAGAATCCTAATGGATCTAAAACATATCTAACTAAAGATCAAGGTAAAGTTGTAAACCTTGGATCTAGAGTTAACTTGTGAAGCATGAATCAAGATTAGAGCTAAAATCTAGTATATATAGATGTTCAATCAATTGTGAATTATGGATTCATTATTGTTGATAGCCATGAAGAGCATCTAAGGAGCAGAAGGTAGAATTCACACAAAGTTCATAAACAGATTATATCTAGTTATCAAGAACACACAGAGGCTACCGATGTGCAGAGAAAGGTATTATTCAATCATGTAAAGATGATTACTCATACATAGGAAGCTTTATTAGATCTGTTATAAGAAATTAGAGATTGCATACATCATCAAATCAAAGACTTATGTAGTTGCATTCTAACAAGTGCATCACATCTAAAATCCTTTTGTAGAAGGTGGACTTAACAGTTCTTTACAAATCTCTTAATAGAGTGC